>JAAGOE010000338.1:0-24161 GCA_013350335.1 Chimonanthus salicifolius
TTCAGTCTACCATACAATCAAAATAGGAGTGGAGCCCTTTTTAAATAGGGGCTTAACTGTAAAGCAGTTTAGGCCGGGCCTGCGTATCTATCATAATCCCAAACAGTCAAACACAGATATCATATAAGAGAACAGAGGAGGCCGTCTCAGTCAAATCGGTCGGTTCTACAACAAATAAGGACAAGTGCTAAATTATCCGATTACGTTAGACGTGACGTCAATGAGTTATCATGATTCAAGCAAATTTAATAATAATTTGTCATATAATAAGTTTATTAAGATCAAATAAGTAATTTTTATATGAGAGTTTTAAAAAGAATTATTTCATTTAACATAATATTTAACCACCTGAATTAAACAAATGTATGAAACATATAGTTAACGTGATACTTTTTAACAACTGTAAATTTATTTGCTTAAATTAAATGGTTAAAAATAATAATAGATTATATTTTATTTTAGAATAAGCTGACTGTGACTGTCAAACTAGAAAATAAACGATTATATTAATAAAATTAAGCGCAACATATTTTAAATAATATTCTTTAAAGTTATGATTATCATTAAACGACAGTATATATGATTCTCCTTTAGAGAGACCAGATGACAAACCCTATTGTGATATTTTTAAAGTAAAATTTGTGTCACTATGCTACTATCTCTATTTTTAAGTTTTGATCAGTTACCATTTGAGTCCTCAAGTTTCTCTGTTTTATATGAAAGCTCATTTACAAATAAATAAATAAAATTTAAATATAAAAAGAAATGAATTTTTTCGGTGAAAATATCTCAAAAAATATAATTTTATATCAGAATTCCTCCAAAAAATTATTCGATTCAGAGTGTCTCGTATGTCAAATCAGACTTCTTCGTTAAAAAAACACTCATGAGCCAACGCACATTCAAGCTTTATTTTTAAATGTCCACATACCCGAATCTACATGCATTTGGAATCGGACATATCTTAATTTGACTCCCACAGTATCACATTCGGTCTAATGCGCTAGCATATAAAACACATTCTAGCCGCGCATATTATCAATACCAGCCCACAACATCACAAATCTAGTGCATATTATCAATACTAGTGAATAAAATCACGACAGTCGGTAGAGCATAAACTCAAGTTGAACGCGTGGCAACACATAAACCCCAACTCTAGAACATAAACTCCAAGCCCAACGTATAAACCAATACAAGTGCATCTTATACTACACACAAACAGTGCATCTTATAAATACTAGCACATAATTTATTAATTTATTGTATGGTCCCAACTGGTTTCACATCATAGATGTATATTAGACACTGATTTGCACCGAGTCTCATGATGAAAGGCGATAGGTTGGGGCTGCCAATAGAGGTTCGGCCCTGGCCACCACTAGGCCGAACTTCTCATTCATGTCCAATTCAGTGGGCCACAAGCCATTAGGAAGCTCCCAATCAAAGCAATGCATCAATTGGGCCAGGACAAGACGAAAACTGTGAGGCCCAACTGTATTCCTGGGCACCCTCTGCGTCCTGACCCAAAAGGTATGACCTGGAAATGGCGCCCCCGGATGTCAATATCTGAGCCGTCGAACCTTTCATAGAATTCTTCTCCTCTGGGCCACGTAGTTGGATCGCGCCCTATAGCCCATCCATTGATGATGACCCGACATTTCTTGGGTAGGAGAAGCCGTCAATGGTGCATTCTTCTGTAGCCTGGTGGGGGACGAGGAGTGGAGCCACTGGGTGAAGCCTCAGGGTTTCCTTCACCACCATGTCCAGGTACTCTAAGCTTGCCAAGTCTGATTCCTCTACCATTCTTTCCTTTCCAACTACTTTCATTAGCTCTTCTTGAACCTTGTTCTTCACTCTTGGATGTCTTAGAAGCTCCGACATAGCCCATTCTATTATGGATGAGGACGTATCCATTGAACCTGTAATCATGTCCTGTACACCATCAAATGACTCATGTTTAGCATCTTCTGCAAATTAATTCAAAAAATTTGACTCCTAGATATATGGGGACTAAACTCAAGAGGTTGGAATGATGGCGAAGAATCCATTAAATATAATTTATCATCTAAGATTTCTTTAACCATAGAATTTCATATACTGCTACATAAGTTCATTCTTAAATATCATTATTGAAGTCCACCAAATTTCAAAATAATGAAGAGTCGAACTAAGAAAAAAATTAGAGATTTAAAACTTAGAAATCCATAGTAGTATTAAACTTAAAAAAAAAAATTGACTTTAATAATAGCAATATATCAAAACAACGTTTTTATCGTATTTTTGCTGAATTTTTAGCATCTATATAGTTTGGGTGTGTTTGTGCTTTTTAATGAACGAGTCGGATATGGGTCTCACATTTATATCCTCTGACTTAGTCGAGCAATAATTTGAGAAAAAAAAAATTCCTTTGAGAAGAAAGTTGGAGACTTATCCAATTCTTAAAGTAAAGAGGTCAAAGTTGGTGAGGTTAAAAGTTGCATGTATAAAGCGAAAGAGTAGTAGACCAATAAGAACATATGATTAAGAATATATGATAGAGAGTTAAGTGATTGAATGTATGGGTTACATCAAATTGAAATAGTGATTAAAATATAAAATTAAATTGTAATAGTGAAGATGATGAATTATGGTATTTTATTTGGGTCCAGTGTTTGTGCTTACCAACATGACTGCTTTGATACTGGTTCGAGTGACTGGAAATTCAGTGTTCTCAGAATCCATTAATGATAACATGACATCAATGAAGTCATGCTGCTTTCTTCCCTTCCCTTCTTTCTTTCACATGTTCATCGATTATCTTCTCAAAGAAATCATCAAAGACCTTGTTAAATGCCTTCATGTCCCGGCGTAGCCCTTGAAGGTCGAGTGCGGCAACGTAAGGGATGAAATCAGCGATGTTGAAAGCCCCCGCCAGTCTCATACCTTCATGGACTACAGCTGCAACCCTCTCTTGTCTAGATCTCCGTCAGCGTACTTTTTGCCGATCACCATCCTGCAGGTGATGCTCGCAGAGAGAGATCCTACCATGGCACTGATATTAGCCACGCCGCCGGCCTCAGCAATGTCCTTGAGTGACTGGACTAGAACACTCACCTCTTCCCTCCTCATGGTACTCATTGCGTTAATCTTGCACTGCAAAGCAACTCTGAAGTGCACAATTTGCGAACTCCTCGCCAGTAAGGCCCATAATCGGAGAATGCAATTCCCTTCTGTCCATAAAAAGGCACTTGCCGGCATCAGTGAATGGCCTACTGGCAAAGGAAGCATCATGGGTCTTGAGGAACTGCTCCGCCGCATGCGGTGATGAGACGACGACAGTAGGGATGACGCCGATGCATGTACATGATGGGGCCATAGTCTGCGGCCAGTCGTTGGAGACTGCGGTGTGGGAGTGCACCCAACATGTGGTTCCCTAAAATGGGAAGCCTTCGGGGTCCCGGCGGTAGTATTTTCTTCATCTTCTTCCTCCTTCATTACAATCTCTCTTCCCTTTCCCTCCTCCTAACAAAACTGCTACTAGCAACAGTAGCAGCAGTGCAATTAAGGCGAGGAGAAACAGAGGAAGAGTCGAAGAAGACATGGGAAAGAATAGAAAAGCTTAAAGGCTTAGAATCAGAGGTGACTTTGTCCTTCACACTTCTACTTGACTAAAACTAGCAACGGGTGAATTTTATACTTGGTGTTAGGACATGGCAACGTGTTAGGCCTTGTCGCTTTTTAATATTTCTCTTTCCCACCGTTGTTTTTATTATCTACTCTCTCCTCTCAATTTAATAATTTTATATAAATTTTAGAATTATCTCAAAATAATTGTCCTATTCATATTAAATAGTATAAAGTGTGTTAAAAATGAATAATCACATGAAGTTCTATTTTTATAAAAAGAATTTCTTAAAAAATATAATATTTCAAATAAGACAACTAAAATAAGACGAAAAGAGTATTACTTTGTCTTTTATTTATTTTAAAAATAATAGTTTGATTGGATTAAATAAGCTAGACTTGTAAGATCACTAATTTTGATGACTTAAAATTTTTAAATGTTGAACTTTTACAATCTAAATATAGTCACTATGAAAAATGATGAATGTGCTCAAAGATTTTTACACAAATATGACTAAAATTTTAAAGTATTTAATTTAAATTTGATGAAAATTATTTATTATATTATAAATTTATTAAATTCCCATGATTTTAAATTAGAGGTAAAAGTAATAATAGAAATGCATATTATTGATTTTATATTATTAATATTTAAAATTTTAAGTAGCTCAAGTTCAAATTTGGTGCAGGCTAGATGCGAGTGGAAAGACACTACTTTATTATAATGTAAAAGGTTGCAATTAATAGAAATCCTTTGTTTATGGAACCACTAATGGTATGAATGAGAAGATTATACTGATAGAAGGTTTAGAATTGCTCAATAAATATGTTTATTTTAATTTTAAAAATTTTAAAGACAATGAAAGCATTCACACAAAGGGTTTTTTCAAAGGTGGATTTCAAATGCCACATGTGAACAAATTTTATTGAGTTATTTTATAATAGAGATTATTAGTTTCACAAGATCAAATAAGTAATTTTTATATGAGATTTTAAACAGTGTTGTGAAACTCAGCCTGGACTACAGTCGAACCGACGGTTCGACCATAACCAACTACATGACGGTCAAGTCATTTTAAAACTTGTTTGGGTTAAAACTCACTACCACCCTGGTTTAACGATTTATATAAATCCGTGACCCGTTTGAACTAAAATTTATTTCTAAAAAAAATTAAAAGAAAAAAGAAAAAAATCTCATTTGCAATAAAAACTAACCTAACAATCGGAGCTCTCATCTTTTTGAGTCCCTTTCTCACATAGCAAGGGAGTTAGGGTTTCCTAACTTTGCCCTTCATTTTGTCGCACAAGATTTCAAAATTTTAACTTTCCTTTTTTCCTCATTTAAGTCATCGAGTGAAGTTAGGAAACCTTATTTCTCCCTCCATCCCATTTTAATTGTCTAATTAGAAATATTTATATTTTTTAAGGAACTCTCTATATAAAGTTATCAGTCATCTGATCTCATCCATTTTTAACACACCTTGTACTACTCAAATACAAATGAGACAATACCAAAATCCATATAGGACAACTAATTTAGGACAGAGGGAGTATTATTTATATAAAATATTTTTTAATGATTAAAATACACATTTACAAAACATTATATTTTTTATACTTCATGTTAGGCCATGGCCACATGTTGTTAGTCCATTTCACATGGCCACGTGTATTATAAGAGAGTTCCAACTTCCAACCACATGTTAGGCCTTGTCGCTTTTTAATATTTTCCTTTTCACCGTTGTTTTTATTATTTACTCTCTCTATCTCAATTTAATTGTTTTATATAAATTTTAAAATTGTCTCAAAATAATTGTCCTATTCATATTAAATAATATAAAGTGTGTAGAAATGAATTAGATCACATAAAATGCTATCATTATCATAAAGAGTTCCTTAAAAAGTACAAATATTTCAAATGAAACAACTAAAATGAGACGAGGAAGTATTACTTTGTCTTTTATTCATTTTAAAAACAACAGTTTGATTCAATTAAAGAAGCTAGACTTGTAAGATCACTAATTTTGATGACTTTAAAAATTTTAATGTTGAACTTTTACAATCTAAATATAGTCACTGTGAAACATGATAAATGTGTTCAAAAGATTTGAACACAAATATGAGACTAAAATTTTAAAGTATTTAATTTTATGTTTTTGAAATTACTTATTATATTATAAATTTATTAATTCCCATGATTTTATATTAGAGGTAAAAGTAATAATAGAAATGCATATTATTAATTTATAATTATTTATATTTAAAATATAGCTCAATTTCAAATTTGGTTCAGGCTAGACACGAGTGGAAAGACGCTACTTTATTATGAAATTGAAGTAAACCAAATTTTGAAATTAGGGAAGGGTCGAGTCATTTAAACTCGTCTGGTTTAAAAACTCACTACGACCCGTGGTTTAACCTGATTTATATAATAAACTCGTGACCCGTTAGAACTAAAACTCGTTTCTAAAAAATTATGAGAAAAAAAAAATCTCGTTTGCAATAAAAATCTAACCTAATCGAGCATAGTTTCTCATCTTTCTGAGTCCCTTTCTCGCATAAACATGGAAGTTAGGGTTTCCTAACTTTGCGTTTCGTTTTGTCGCACAAGGTTTCTAAACTCGTTTCATCATTTTATTAATAATTTTGGAATTTCTCATGTCGTAACATCAAAATAACATTTGAGCATGTAAATGTCTGATATTTAATGAAAATATACATAACCAATAAACTCATAATTTTCTGCATTATCTATAATTTTTTGGGTTTTTTTGAAATAAAAAATAAAAATAAATTAGATGAGAAGAATAATATCACCGATATCTCGGCCGATATCCAATATCATTCAAAAACGATACGCACTCTCAACAAATAAGGACAAGTTCTAAATTATCCGATTAGGCTAAGCTAACGTCAATGAGTTATCATGATCCAAGCAAATTTAAATAAAATTTTATCATATAGAGTTTGTTAATTTTACAGGATCAATAATAATTTTTATAGTTATTTCCTTTAACATATTTAACCACCTGATTAAACAAATGAAACATATTGTCACTCCCGACCAGAAAGTGGGTACGGAACGTCACTGATTTTTTTTTAACTAATCTTAAGAATTCTAACTGGGCCGAATCAATGGTTAGGCCCAAATGTCACACATGATCTCAACATATGGACTCAAACACATACCATAAGTCTACCAAAAAAGAAGCACAATCACAACACATAATTCTACTAATGAATTATTACATCACAACCAGAGTAGCTACGGAACACATGATAGTTCAATACGTTATATCAATACAACTAGTACCACACACGGTACTTTACAAAAACAATGGTTCAAAGAACGAAAAGACAAAGATAGCGGAATTCCCTTCAGTGGGAATCCTAAGGCAAAGCAGCAACTTATCCCCTAAGCTTCATACGGAGGGTTCTCCTCCTCGGGCACATCTGCTAAAATGTGAGTGGTGAATTAACTACCTCATTGAAGGAATATAACAATGCAGTCTAATGAAACATTAGGTTAGTTAAATAATCACATTTGCAATATGATATCTCATGCTTGTCATATAATCTCAACATCAATCCATTACTACTGTCATCCACCGTAACACACCTACTACTACTCTGAGACCATTGTATTAAGTCCCGACACGGTCAAATACATCATTGCAAGTACATCTTTGGCCCTCATAGACCGATACTGACACTCCTCAAGTCAGCAACTGTCGACACCCCTGGTCCAGTAGACGTAAACCATCTCACACACATGGCCGATATTGGTTCAATAGTCAAGGGCACGTGGAATCAGTATTTAAACACATATATCAACACAATCATCATAAGCACTTCTTACAACATGCATCATGTCCGGGCACATGGGTGAGTTTCATCAAAACTTGAAACCACTCATTGTTCAAGATCTATCTTATAACCTGATTACACCTACTGTAAAGTTAAGTCCCCTCACCTAAATTGTGTGGTATCGCGGTTTCTACCAACATGCAAACAAGTGTGCAACAATAGTTGGTCTATACATAACATTTAAATAAATACATACGTAGTATTTCAAAATCATATTGTTTTCCCCAAAAATCTCTAAGGTAAATGGAATTGAGTCTCCTACTTGGTTTATAACCATTTTAAGTTACAATAATCCACAATAATAATATAAGGTGCTCAGACCAAATCTCATATTGTCTTCTAGCATGACCAGATTGACGTATCGAGTTAGTCTAGATGTTCAGGTCACTTCTCGTATTGTCTTCTAGATAGGACCAGATTGACATATTGAGCAAGTCCTCGAGGTTACTCAGTGCCTGACAGATATAGCGTCGGCCTGGAAGTGAAGTCACTCAGTGCCCAGCAAATATAGTCAACCTGGAAGTGAATACAATAGCAATACATTATAATAATAGAAAGAAGGGTTAGTACAAATTTTAAATTATCAAATGGGTATAAACATCACATTTAAAACTTATGATCTAACATGCATCATCAATCAATCAAGATTTTACATTCAAAAACTGGGTTCTACTACGAATATGCATCGGAACCAGGTACTATGGCTTCGGATCATCCGAACCACGACCTAAAACTAGTTCACAGACCTCGGAACATGGATCTGTCCCAAACCGTCCGAAGGTCAAGTCACGGATAGTCCGAAGGTCTTTCCGAACCGAAAAACGAAGAAAAAAGGCTTCGATGGGTCTCGGTGTCTCGGAACATGCCGAGAGAAGCTCGGATCGTCCGAACCTCTCGGTTCTTCCGAAGGTAACTCGGAACATCCGGAGCAGAGGCGGGCAACAGTTAGCCTCTGGCCACTTTGGAACTTAGAGCGGAAGCTCGAAACGTCCGAAGGGGGTCACCCTCGGATCGTCCGAAGCACAACTCTCGGACCGTCCGAGAGTCGTCTTCCTCCTCTGTCTGTAACAACAGACAGTAACGGACAACAACATCATGAAATACGAATCTAGAAACAATGGATTTTCTGGATTCGGTTTTCACATCCACCGGTCAGATGGACTCCTCAGTGAGTCCTTTTACCTTAGGGAGTACTTGAAGTTTTAACACTGATTAAAACCATTTTTTTAATTTCAAAACCAAGGTGATCCAAAATTTCCAAGTTTTTTCTTAAACTTCAAATCCATTTACTCACTCAACTTAATAAAAATGCTCTTTCTTGATTCTAAACCGACTGAAATTTAAAGAGGAACACAAAGGTTACATTCGCTTCGGTTCCTGGGTTAAAAATCCAAGCTTTTGAAAAATCTTCCTCTAAACTTACGGTGAATCGAAAAAATAAAAAAAAACAGATAGAGAAGGAGAGGTGGATCGTCTGGTTGTTCTCAGGTGGTTTCACTGGAGAGGGAGGAGTGAAACCAGCTGATGGAGAGGCAATTTATAGAACCATTGGGCAATCGATGATGGCCATCGGGCCTGCATGTAGCGGATGACCAACGTCCGGTAGTAACCTATTGTTGGTTGCAAATAAGTCCCTGGTATTTTTTGTTTTTGCACATAGGTCATTTTTTTAAAAAAATCGGTTTTTAACTTAAAATATGGTTTAAAGCTTAAATTTTTAATCCAACTTGACAGATAAGTTAGGTTTTAAAAACTCTAATCACCATAAAAAATTGGAGATTTAAAATTCACCAAAGCCCATAGATTGAAATAAAATTCATAATTTAACATTATTTACTTAATTTAACTTGTGTTAATAAATAAATTAAAATCCTCATTTTTGGGGTTTAAAGAAATAAACTAGACCGCACTAAAATGGTCTAACATACTATGCTTGTTTCAAAAAAAAAATCTTATTTCCAAAATCATTTAAAAGTATTTATTTCTCCCTTTCGGGGTCTTTTCGAGCGGCTTTAAATACCATTTTCTGAAAATAAAATAATTCTGAAATCAGAAATAGAAATCCTTGATTAAGGAAATAATATCATCCATAATAATCACATAATGACATAAATATAACAATAATAACAATAATGGAATTACATATGCCCCTTCTAGCTGGACGAGCTGGATCACTGAGCTTTCGAGCTTAGATTGGGCCACACCTGGACTTTTCACAAAGCCCTAACCGTAATCTTCGAGATTAACTGGTCTAAGAAGATTCATTAAACTAATCACGCTTAATTTGGGTCAGGGTATTCACATAATGTTAACGTGGTACTTCTTACAACTGTTTATTTATTTGCTTAAATTCAAAACATTCATGTAAATTTTTTTCTACTATGAAGATAATAATAATTTATACTTTATTTTAGAATAAGTACATAGAAGAAAATGAAAGATTAATTTTGTAAAATACGAGCACAACATATTTTAAATAATATGAGTGTAGTTCAATTGGTTGCCTCCTGTCTAAAAGCCGGAGATTACAGGTTCGAATCCCCATGGCCTAACTTTGTGTATCCTAGGGTAATGGGCTCACCTGTAGAGGTTTTACACTGGATATCCCATGGTTTTCTACACGGAAATTAAAAAAAAATATTATTAAAAATATCATTATCGTTAAAATGACAGTATACTGATTCCCTTTTAAAAGACCAGATGACAACTCTAGTGTCGTATTTTAAAAGCAGAACTTGTGTCACTATGCTCCTATCTCTTGTTTGTCGGTGATCAGATACCATTTGAGTCATGAAGGTTCTCTATTTTGTATGGAAGCTGATAAAAAAATTTTTGTTTCTTTCTAAATATTAAAAAATATTTTTTGATAACTTAAAAATATAATTTTGGGTCAGAATGTTGGGGATTAGGGATTAATTAATGCAACTACAATCACACAAATCACACGACACAAGAGTTTACGTGGTTCGGCTTAGAACGCCTACGTCCACGGAGCGAGATCAATCTACTATGTAGGAAAAACAAGTACAGAGGATTAAAAGGTCTCTCCTTCTCAGATCTCTCTGTCTCTCACTCTCTCTGTCTAATCCCTCTCACTCTGTGTCTTACACAGGAATACATAATATATAAGTCACCCTACTGGGCCTAAGCCCAATAGGCCCATAAGTGGGGCTGGCCCACAACAATCTCCCCCTCCAGCCCCAGGAGGAGGAGAACACTTTGACATGGATGTCATCTTCTGTAGAGGCCAGATGCCCCTACGCAGAACTCAACTTGTTCTTTGAAAGAACTTTGGTGAATGCGTCTGCTGGATTGTGGTCTGTATGGATCTTCTTTACACTGATCTGTTTCTCTTCAATAGCTACTCTCAACCAATGATATCTCAAATCAATGTGTTTCGGTTCTTGAGTGATACATGGCATTCTTACTCAAGTCGATGGCGCTCTGACTGTCACAATACACTGTGTAGTCCTTCCTGTTTATGCCTATTTTCCGAAGAGATCCCTTTTGCCAAACCATCTCTTTCCCAGCTTCTGTAGCAGCAATGTACTCTGCCTCTGCCGTAGAAAGTGCTACACACTTCTGTAACTTGGATTGCCAACCGACGGCTCCTCCAGCAAATGTGAAAAGATAACCAGAAGTGGACTTGCGACCATCAAGGTCACCAGCCATATCTGCATCTATGTAGCCGGTAATAGAAGGGTCTCCACCAAACATGATGCCCATACTCGATGTACCTCGTAGGTATCTAAAGATCCATCTCACTGACTCTCAATGATCATGTCCTGGGTCTGACATAAATCTGCTCACCAATCCAACTACATGTGCTATATCTGGTCTCGTTGCAAACCATCGCGTACATGAGACTACCAACTGCTGACTGATATGGAATCTGACTCATCTTGTCTTTCCTCTGTCTTTGATGACGGACAACATTCCTTACTCAGCTTGAAGTGAGCGGCAATAGGATTGCTAACCGAGTTGCAATCCCTCATGCCGAATCGTTCTAAGACCTTCTCAATGTATTTCTCTTGAGACAGGATAATCTTCTTTTTCTTTCTATCTCTGTAAATCTCCATACCCAAAATCTGTCTAACAGGGCCAAGATCTTTCATGTCAAATGCCTTTGACAGGTCTGCCTTTAACAACTTGATCAATTCAGAACTCTTTCCAAATATCAAACATGTCGTCCACATATAATAACAAGGATGATGAACTGATCACCCTTTGAACTTCTGATAATACACACATGAGTCACCTGAACTATGTTTGTATCCTTGTCCTGTCATGAAAGAGTGAAACTTCTTGTACCATTGCCGCGGTGCCTGTTTCAGTCCGTACAAGCTCTTCTGAGTCGGCAAACAAGATTCTCCTTGCCCTTCAACTCAAACCCCTCGGGTTGTTTCATGTAGATCTCTTCGTCTAGGTCACCGTGAAGAAATGCAGTCTTCACGTCCATCTATTCAATCTCAAGATCTAGACTCGCTGCTAAGCCTAACATAACTCGTATGGAGCTCATCTTCACCACTGGTGAGAATATCTCGTCGAAATCCACCCCCTTCTTCTGTCCAAAGCCTTCACCACTAAGCGGGCTTTATACTTACAGTATTTTGTCTCCATCCTTTTTCACCCGAAAGACCCATTTATTCTGTAGTGCCTTCCTGCCAACTGGTAGAATCACCCAACTCATATGTGTTGTTTTTCTTAAGAGACATCATCTCTTCTACCATAGTTTTCCCCCAGTGAATTCTGTTTTGTCGCCTATAGCCTCTGAGTAACTCTCAGGCTCCCCCTCACTGGTCATCAACACATAATCGGAACTTGGGTATCTCCTGGATGGGTTATGCTCTCTAACAGATCTATAGGAGGTATAACATCCTCCGATGTAGAAGTACTGGGGGGGTGCTCCCCCTCGCTCAACTGTCTATCTCTGTCCTGATCATCCTCCACTGTGTCCTCAACTGAATCATGTACTGGCTAATTAACTGTCTCATCTGTAGACGTATCTGTTGGCCCACTAACACTGTCACTGTGACTGCTAGAAGGAACATCTGACCCACTGTCGTCTGACTGACTGACTGGCGGTGCAGGTGAAGGAGAAAGGTGTCGCTGCTGACTGAGCGTGTGTCCGGAGTGGAGATGGGACCTTGATCTAGGTCACTGGAATATGTGGGTTTATTGTTCTCATTGAAGAAATCATCTTCACGGAATACCACGTCTCGACTCCTGAACATTTTCTGCTGAGCTGGATCCCACAGTCTGTATCCGAACTCTGGACCACCATAACCAATAATGCACACAATGTCGACTTTACATCCAATTTTTTCCTCGACATATCAGGGATGTGTGCATAGCAAACGCAGCCAAAAACTCTGAGATGCTTGTAGGAAACTTTTCTACCTGTCCACAAACATTCTGCCACTTCACCATTTAAGGGAGCTGATGGTGAGCGGTTGATGAGGTATACTGCTGTCCTCGCTGCTTCGCCTCCAAAATCTCTTGGGTAGATTTGCGCTGTGAACTATGCAACGCATTCGCTCAATAATGGTGCGATTGTAGCGCTCTCGCTACACCGTTATCGTGGAGAGTTCCTGGCACTATCAACTCATGCGAATGCCGTGCTTTCTTGCAGAATTCTTTAAACTCTCCCGATGTGTACTCTCCACCATTATCAGTCCTCAGACATTTCAGTTTTTCTACCCGTCTCTCTCTCCACAGAGGCAACAAACTCACGGAAGAATGAGAAAGTCTGATCTTTGGATCTCATGAAGTAAAATCCAGCACTTTCTCGTAGAATCATCGATGAAGGTAACGAAGTACTTGTTCTTGCCCAATGACTCCACCTCTATTGGTCCACAACGTCTGAGTATACTAGGTCTAGCTTCCTGGCCTTTATGTGACCCTTTAGATTGAAGGAAGCTCTTGTCTGCTTGCCCATGATGCAATGCTCGCAACTGTCTAACCGGGTACGCTCAGTCCGTGGAATAAGGGCTTTCCTCTGAAGAATCTGCAAGCCCTTTCTCACTCAGATGTGCAAGTCTCCGGTGCCTAGAGAGAAAGCAGTCTCTCTCTCTACTGCGTGCATCTGGCCGGTGCAAACTGTGCCGGTCACAACATACAGGTAATCTCTGATCACCCCTCGTGCCATGGTAAGCGACCCCTTGCTGATCTTACATCGGTCTCCGCCGAATGTACTGATGTATCCCTCTGTGCCGAGTACCCTCGCAGAAATGAGGTTCAATCTGATATCTGGCACATGTCTCCCATCCTTCAAACTAATCTCACAGCCATGACTAGTCTTTATAGTAATGTTCCCAACTCCAGTGATAGGGGAACATGCAGAGTTGCCCATCTGAACTGTTCCAAAATCTCCGGATGTATACGTGGAGAAGAAGCTCATGTGAGGCGTATAATGATAAGTGGCACCAGTGTCAATGACCCACTCAGACGAGGAGGGGGTAATGGACAGACTCTCCACCTCACTGGTGGCACTATTGACAAGAGTACGCGGCTCCTGAGATGGTGGTGTCTGAAGAATCTGGCTTTCGTGCATGATACTGCACAGTCTGATTATTTTCTCTCTTCCACACCCTGTACTGATTCTTAAAGTGCCCTGCTCTGCCACAGTGAAACACTTTCTGCTGTCTCTGCCTCTGCTCTGAGATCTGTGACCTCCACCGGGTCTGCTCTTGCTTCTATGGTCCTGGCGACCATGAGTTTTATGTCTTCTGCCCCTATCCTGTGGACACATATGCTCCGGAAGAGAAGTTACGATGCCCTTTTCTTTCCATCTCATCTCTTCATTCATCAATGACTCCTTGACTGTCTCTAAGGATAGCTCGCCATCGGGTGCAAGTTACTCAAAGCAATCACCCAGTATCTCAAAAGAATCTGATAGTGTCGCCATGAGAAGAAGAGCCAAAATCTCATCTGCAAATATGATCTTCGCATTGGCCAACTGGTTCACCATACCCTGAAAGTTGCTGAGGTGTTCTGACATTGACATGTTCTCATTGTATGTCAGTTTCACCAGTCTCTTGATAACAGAGGCTTTGTTCACTGGCACCTTGCTCTCATACATTGTAGACAATTTAGTCCACAGTTAATCTACCTTCTTTCTGCTGTGATATGGTGAAGAATGCTGTCATCGACATACTCCCTAATCAGGCTCACAGCCTTCAAATGCTTGTACTCCCATTCTTGGGCTTTGCCTTCATATCTTCAGGCATAGATGCATCTCTAAAAGGGGATAATATAAGTCATGCTTAATCAGGAGATCTTGCATCCGGGTCTTCCATAGGAGATAATTGTCCGGGACCAATTTCATGACTGTAGAACTGGAACTGGATGTCATTCTGTCACTGTCCTCTGTTCTGTTTGTGCGCAAATGCGGAAGCAATAACCAACAGTGTAAATTTGTAGCCCTGCACAAACCTAGGGATCTACTACTGGCATCCAACCGATTACCCCCGAACTCCTCACCACTTGGGTGGTTCAATCATACACATAGCAGAATAATGTGTAAAAAAAAATGACAGTTAGGAAAAAATAAGAGGAAAGAGAACTCAGCTGATCTCCTTTCTACAAACGCCACTGCTTGGCGCTCACTATCAACTCTCCAGAAAACTAGATCCACACTGGTCACTGTGTAGATCTCCACTGCCCACGATCGTACAGGCGAAGACGGATCTCAATTCCGAGTCCTGGTGACTCGGAAACTGCAAAAAGAAATTGGAACCGTTGATTTCCTCGCGCAGGAGTACCTGAATCTGTAGTCCCTCGGTGCACTGGAAATGGTGGTCTCGCGGGTGCACCTGAACTGGTGGTCCCGCGGGTAGAAAATGGTGGTCCTGCGGACCACTGTTTTTTTTTTTTTTTTTTTCTTCTTGTTCCGGCGGTGGAAACCGTCTGCACCGGGTTCTTTCTCTTCTCAGAGCTGTGAACAGATCAGTTCACGAAAAGAAAAAATTCTTTTTTTTTTTTTCTTGGTCTCCGGCGATCTTGGCCGGGATGGGAAGTTGCCTCTGACGTTGCTGCTCTTCGAGTTTTGAATTTTTCAGATCTGTACTCGGCCCTTTCTACTTCCGTCTGGCGTGATCTGCGATTTTCAGACTCTGTTCTGATCTGCCTGAGATTTGGTTTGCTGCGGACTGCTCCTGCTCGGGATCGTCGTCTTCTTCTCCGCTCGCCCCTGCTCAGCGATTGGGCTTCTGGTCTATGCTTTTCTTTCCGGCCGAGATTTGCAGATCTTGCGGATCTCTGTTCACGCGGCTGCTCCTGCTCATCTCCTTGCTCTACAGCCGTTTCTCTGTCTCAGATCTCAGATCTGACAGCACCGACGAGCTTCCTCAGATCTGGATTCCGCTGCTATTTTGCAGCTTCTCTTGCCGCCGCCGCTCGCCGAGAAAAAACCCCAAACTGGGTTTTCTCGGTTTTTGTTTTTTTTTTTTTTTTTCAGAACTCAGGATCTGGTGTGGTGTTCCTCAGATCTGAAAAAAAAAAAGCACAGATCTGTTCCGGATCTCTTTTCTTTTTCCGGCGCCGTGTCTGCGATGATCTGCCTCTCAGATGTTCGCAAATTCTGCCACTGCGATTCCACTTGATGAAAACCCCTTTCCGCCGACGCTGCTAACCACCTTCAGCTGACCTGCTCTCAGCAGATCGATAAAAAAAAATTTTATTTTTTTTCTTTCAGATCTGTGAACAGTCCGTCCACAGTAAAAAAAAAATTTTAAATCGATGAACAATATCGTCTTCAGCCGACGCGGCTGATTTTCCGTCCGATGTTCTCCGACGGTCTGAGTCATTTTACCGACTCTGATACGACTGAACCTTGTCTGAATCCGATTACCTTTCGGCTCTGATATCACTTGTTGGGGATTAGGGATTAATTAATGCAAACCAATCACACAAATCACACGACAGAAGATTTATGTGGTTCGGCTAGAACGCCTACGTCCACGGAGCGAGATCAAATCTACTAGTAAGAAAAACAAGTACAGAGGATTACAAGGTCTCTCCCTTTCAGATCTCTCTGTCTCTCACTCTCTCTCTAATCCCTCTCTCTCTGTCTTACACAGGAATACAATAATAGCTAAAAGAGACAAATAAGAATAGGGCTTAAGTCACCCTACTGGGCCTAAGCCCAATAGGCCCATAAGTGGGGCTGACCCACAACACCTTGGGGCCCCGGCGGTAGTATTTTCTGACTCTTTTCTTCCTACCCTCAAAACTGCTACTAGCAGCAGCAGCAGTGCAATTAAGGCGAGGAGAAAGGGAAGAACAGTGGAAGAAGACATGGGAAAGAATAGAAAGCTTAAGGCTTAGAATCAGAGGTGAATTTGTCCTTTTTTGAATGATTGGTAAGTTCATTCAAAGAAGGGAAAAAATCCAAGAAGTACAAAAGTATAGTGAGAAATCTCAAACCCCGAGATGACTCCAAGGAGCAAAAAAAATTGCTAACCCACAACCCGGGCCAGGCAAATAATACTTAAAACATGTCCTCTGTCAGGAAAAAAAAACAAATGATCAGAGGAGGAATTACAACCATTTGAAAATGAAAAAACCCAGGTCCCAAATCCCAATATGCATAAGTTGGCCAAGTGGGTTGGCATTTAACCATGTCCCGTAAGAAATCCAGAGGTTGTCCTCCTTAGTAGCGATACTGACGTCTTTGACATGAAGACTCTTAAGCGCAGAGTGAGAAGCAACAGCAAACACTTTGGACGCCACCTACAGGAGGAAGGTTTAGTGATTTGGTTAAGGAGTTCACCTTCAGAAATGAGTACCTGATCAAGAGGGAGATTGCTCAAGCTACATCTAATCAGTAGTTTCTGCAAAAGGAAAGGGGGCCTGACACTGCAAGTCAGAAGGGGATAGGCGCATAGCAAAGAAGCCGGAGAGGTTACAGCTGGAGTAGCATGCACCAAGCATGTTATTTTCAGAGCAGTGGAGTAGGAGAAGCCTATAAGAAAAGGTGGGATGATGGACTGGAAGACAGGTAGGGTGAGAAAGGGGCTGCTGAGGAGGGGGTAGATTCCAGTGGGCTGAGAATAGGTTTCCCAAACTGTACAGGTCATGATTGGAAAGGAGAAAGAGAATGCGGTCCCTAATATCTGAATTGATGCCAATGAAGATTTTCAGATAGGAGTAAGATCGCTGAAGATTCGACGATTTCTCTCAGACCAACAGTGCCAAATCAAAGCAGGAACAATAAGGCTAGCAGCCAACATTTGGAGAGAGTTTGGTCCAGAGGAAATGAGTTGAGGAATTTGGTCAAGGATGCTACAATTAAGAGCAGGGAAGTTGAATTTGGAACAGATGGCCTGCCAGATGAGAATCACAAATCACAAGAGAGGAGGTGGGCTCCAGATTCACAGCAGGAAGAACAAAGCAACAAAGAGATTGCAGCCAATCCCAATTCTCAGCAGAAAGTCTGAAGTTTTTAGGCCTAGGTTGAAATAGAGCTAAGCGAACGTGGAGTGGCGATTGATGCAACCAGGGAATCACGTTAACTTGGTCCAGTCAGGGATTGGAGGATTATGGGAGAAAAAAGAAGATCGCAGAAGAGACGGAGAAAACACCCTTCTCGTCAGCAATCCAGAGAATCAAGTCTTCACTGTCGGATTGAGGGAGCTGGATGCCAATGATCATGTTCCAGATGGTCCTGAGAGAGGGAGAGGAGACAGAAGGAAGATTCCAGGCGCCATTAGAGATGAAGTAGCTGACAAGAAGGTTCTCGCCAAGACCCAAATCAAGAATAGGAGTGTATCCGCAGTGATCGCGGAGAGTCATCCCAGGAAGAATCCACGGATCAAACCAAAATTTAGTAGTATTGCCGCTGCCAATGGAATAAAGGATGAACTTCTTGACATCATCTCTGGTTGCAATAATGGATTTCCGCCCCCACGAGGAAATGAGGTTAGTTTGTCCTCCACACTTCTACTTGGACTGATACTGGGCATCGGGTGAATTTTTTACTTCGTGTTAGGACCAGGGGTCCAAAATATCGGCCGATACTGTGCGTATCGGCCGATATAATTCGGTTTTTTCAACCACCGAATTATATCGGCCGATACGTATAGTATCGGCCGTACAAAAAAAAATTCGGCCGATATGTCCGAATTTTTTGACCGAATTATCGGTCATCATATCGGCCGAATTTTAAAAATTCGGTTTTTTGTTTTTTTTTTTTAAAAAAAAAACTTTTTTTTCATAATAAATATCGGCCGAGATGACCGATATATCGGTCCAAATCTCGGCCGAATCTGGGCTGAATCGGCCGTTTTTATCCCCTGCAAACAGTAAATCTCGGGCCTGGGCCCAACTCAAGTTCGGCGATATTTTTCGATATATCGGACGATATCTCATGTCCGATATATCGGGCGAGATCTCGGACGAAGATCTCACCTGTCAACCAATTTCTCCCCATCACATCTCTGTGTACAGCGGACTGCAGGATTCGGCTGGTCCGGCATGCCTGAATATTTTATTATTTTTTTTAAATCCAAAAAATCGAACCGGTCCAATTTTTTTTCTATAAATACCATTCACCTACATCTCAAATTTCACCACCTTATTTTCAAAGAAAAAATCAGATTTTACTATTTATCTTTCAAAAAAATTGCACTCTTCATTACTTGATTTAAGTAAGTTCTAAACGACCCGGATTTGTTTGAAACCGAACGATCCAGACCGTTCAAAGGTTTCTTCATTTACAGATCTACTGATCTTGTAAGTTTTGTAATTTATTTCGATTTATCTGTATTTTATTTTAATTTTTTAGCCAAAATAACATAAAAGAAGTTAAAAAATGCTTGAAGTTAAATAAGATATGTAGTAATAAAAGCTTATATAGGTATTATAATTTTTTTTCCATCTTAATGTATCTGTAGTTAGTTTTTGTGTACTTGTTA
Source organism: Chimonanthus salicifolius (assembly GCA_013350335.1). Taxonomy (NCBI): domain Eukaryota; kingdom Viridiplantae; phylum Streptophyta; class Magnoliopsida; order Laurales; family Calycanthaceae; genus Chimonanthus; species Chimonanthus salicifolius. The sequence continues at coordinate 19,389 of JAAGOE010000338.1, forward strand.
GTTACTATTTTTTTTCATTTATTTATTCATTTTGTTAACTATTTCAACATAAAATAGCATAAATGAAAAAAAAAGTTAGAAAATGATAATACCTATAAAATAATAGATGAACATTTTTTCATTTGCTCTTAGTTACTGTTACTAACATGTTAAAATTTACAGCAACATTTTTTACATTCACTTACTCCTTATTTTAATTATTTCATTATTATCTATGGACTATGATATATAAATGTTAGTAAATGGTAAAACCCATAAAATAATACATGAAATTTTTTTATTTGTTGTTATTTAATATATACTAAATTCTTTACAAGGATGAAATTTTTTTCCTTTTATTTATTTCTTTTGTAATTATTTCATTATTATCTATGGACTATGACATATAAATGTTAGAAAATGGTAAAACCTATAAAATAATACATGAAAATTTTTATTTGCTGTTATTTAATGTATACTAACTTCTTTACAGGGATGAAATTTTTTCCCTTTATTTTCTTTATTTTTGTAATTATTTCATTATTATCTATGGTCTATGATATATAAATGTTAGAAAATGGTAAAACATATAAAATAATACATGAAATTTTTTTATTTGCTGTTATATAATGTATACTAACTTCTTTTACAAGGATGCAATTTTTTCCTTTATTATTTCTTTTTGTAAATTATTTCATTATTATCTATGGACTATGATATATAAATGTTAGAAAATGGTAAAACCTATAAAATAATACATGAACTTTTTTATTTGCCGTTATTTAATGTATAATAACTTCTTTTAAAGGGATGCAATTTTTTCCTTTTATTTTATTTCTTTTGTAATTATCACCATTTTATTACTATTATATAATTTCCCACTATCGTAACTTCAAAAATATATTAGAAGATGTAAATGTCCGATATTTTATGAAAAAATTACATATTCAATAAGCTCATAATTTTCTGCATTTGCTGTAATTTTTTTGGATTTTTTATTTTTTATTTTTTTTAAAAAAAAACGGGGAGGAGAGAGAAAAGTTCGGCCGAATATCGGCCGAACCGATATCGGCCGATATGAAAAATCGGCCGGGATAACGGCCCGGCCGATTTTTTTACCCCTGGTTAGGACATGGCCATGTGTTGTTAGTCCATTTCACATTGCCACGTGTATTAGAGTGCTGTCAACCACTAAAATGTATATTGATAAATAAATTTTTATATAAATTTTATTTCAACTCATTGATTAAACCTTAATTAATAATTATTATTATTTATAATATATATTAATGACACGAATTTGACCGAGTTTGACTATATAACTCACCCTTCTTCTAAGACAGGTTGCTCCACGGACCGGATTTTAAAACATTGGATTTAAAAAGAATTATTTCATTTAACATATTTAACCACCTGAATTAAACCAATGAAAGTATGATTTTAAAAAAAAAATCTATAATTATATTTAATATAATAATATTCACTGCCCTATTAAATGTCCTATTACATGCCAATGCCACTATCACAAATCTAAATTCTATTAACATACTAAAATAAGAGACTTTTGCTATCTTACCATGTTTAAGCTTCAACTACATTGCCTCTTGATCATCGTTGGTAACTGCCCTGAAATCTCAAGGCCCTATGCGCATGCATTGGGGGGCCTTAGGCCCTAAGAGCAAGTAAGTGAAGATTTTACAGCTCACTAGTCATTGAGGGCCTTTGACAGCGGCTTAATTGACGTAAAGCAGGGCCAACCCTGATCATTGTGAATGAAAGTTGGTAGAGAATTAATTAGATTATTTTAAAAGAAAAAATTAATTTTAATAGACTGAATTTAATATAAAATTTTATTTTACATAAGACTTTTATGTCCGATTGCCAATAAATCTAGACATTCTATAGTTTTTACTAAAAATATTAATATGACGACAATGTATCAAAATTTAGATCCTCTGTCACCAAAGCAGTAGAAGAATTGTACTGTCACAGATAGGGGTGAAACTTGGGTCGGGTTTTAATTGGATCCGTATGACCCAGGCCAAGAAATTAGTGGGTTTGAGTTATGAATTTGTATATTTTAGGTCAGGTCGAGTTGAGAAAGTAAAAATTTGTATGAAATTTTGGTCGGATCGGATTGAGAATTTTTAAATAAAAACTTGTATGAAATTAGGGTCGGGTTGGGTTGAGAAATTTAAAATTATTCTGACCCGACCTGACGTAACCCGACTCAACCCACATGCACCAAGTTATAAAATACCACTTGGTTGACTTGGGTCAGCAATTCGAGTCAGATCAGGTTAAGTAATTTGGGTCAGCCATTCGGATCCGACCAGATCAAATTCAATAAACTTTTAAAATGAGTTAGATTGAATTTATTAAAATTTGACTTCACCGTTAGTCACAAATAAGTGTAAGACATATGGAAATTACAACAAGGGAGTAAATAAAAAAGGCCGACGCTGCAACATCTTCTTCCATCTTCTTCCATTTTTTTTTTAAGAAAATGGGTGTGATAGATGTTTCGTGAGGTAAATTTTATACTTAGTATACTTACTTTGTCAGATCATGAGTCCAATAGTAAGATTTAAAAATGGATGTAAAAGTAAAATAATTTCACTTTTACTAAATCCAGAAAGTTATATTTTTTTAACTTACTTCGTCAAATCATATGAGTTCAATAGTAAGATTTAAATATGGATGTAAAAGTAAAAAAAATATCACTTTGACTAATCCAGAAAGTTATATTTTTAACACGTTTAAATTTTAATGATTCTAAATTACTTTTTAACTCTTAAATTTTTATACTCAATTCAGAGATACATTAGTCTAATGTGATGGATCCATTGAAAAAAATGTGAACGTGAAAGATAAAAAATAACTTACCTGATTGAATTAATAAATCCACATATTTTTTAATTCTTCTAATTTCATGATTTTAAATTATTTTTTCAATTCTTAAATTTGTACATCCTAAAGTAGATTTGCTTTAGTAGTTTTTAGATTAAAAAATCATGTTGTATAACCTCTCTAAAATTTAATTATTTTTTACTCTTTAACCTTTTCTATCTTACGTGGGTCCCACTTTGATTAAATGTTTTTATATTATCTTTAAATTGCATGTTTTAAGTGCACTAGATATTGTTGACTTTAAATTATCTTTTAATCTTTAAAATTTTGAAACATATTTAGAGCGTTTTTTATTTCAATGTAATAGTCCCATTTTTAAAATAGCTAAGCATGAATATGAGAATAAAAATAAATAAAAAAACAGCTTCAGCTTCATTGGGTTAATAAAGCTACACTTGTAAGATCACTAATTTTGATGAGTATAAATATTTTTAATTGTTAACTTTTACAATCTAAATATAGTCACTATTTTAATTTTTTTTTAATTATTTATTATATTATAAATTTATTAATTCCTACGATTTTATCCTTTAACTTTAAATGAACTCTTAAAATATTAGAAGCAAAAGTAATAATGAAAAATGCATATTATTAATTATAACTATTTATATTTAAATAGCTCAATTTCAAAATTTGGTGCAAACTAGATCCGAGTGAAACACGCTACTTTATTATGTAAATGGTTGTCGCTCAATTGGTTGTCTTCCACTTTAGAAAGCGGAAGGTTGTGGATTCGAGCCTCCATGTCCTAACCTTGGTATGCGTTAGGAGTAGTGGGCTCACCAGTGGAGGCTTTACACGGTATCTTTCGATTTCTCACACGTAAATTTAAGAAAAAATAGTTACAGTTAATAGAAATTGTTTGTTTATAGAGACAATGAGGTATTGAATGAGAAGATTGTACTGATACAAGGGTCAGAATTGCTCAATAAATTGTTTATTTTAATTTTGAAAAAAAATTAAAGACAAGGGTATTTTTCAAAAAAGTGGATTGCACCATTTAACAACATGGACAGCAGATTACCATTTCAATGCCAAATGTAAACAAGACTTTGAATTAAGGAGGTGAACAAATTTTATTGATTTTTTTTTGTAAACTAGTTTCCTTTCTATTCCAAAATCTTTTATTAAATTATTGAGGCCCAAATTATCCCAACCCTTTAAAGTTTAAACCCAGATTATTGAGACTTGTTGTTTATTTAACTTTTAAAAGATTTATTATGAATTTATTATTAATTTTTTTTATCTATGAGAGTAAAAATAGAATAAAACAAGAAGAAAGCAGAAGAGATGTCCCTTTCAAAGAAATGACAACGTATCTACAGGGCCGGCTCGACCCATGTTGAGGCCTAAGGCGAAAAATCTAAATGGGGCTTTCTTGGTATTTAATTATTATAATAATAATTAATTAAAATTTTAATTATATATAATAATAAAATATCTAAAATATATTTTTCTTACTTTTTGAAATGTTCGCTAAAAATATAATTACAAATATGGTTAATTCATTTAGTCTTTAAATTAATGAAAAATTAAAATGAGTTAAATTGAAAGGTTAAAGAACAATAGAACATGACACTGTAAAGTACTTTAATCAATGTTTATTTTATCAACAGAAGAGGACCCTCTTGACGCTTGAGTACTTGAAATTACTAATTTTTTCTAGCTTTGTAGCCCTTATATCTCTTTGCCAACATATGTAATTTTTGAAATATTAATCCACTTATTAGATGAAAGATCCTTTAGATGTATGATCGAAATTGGATATCTTCAGTTGAATGATTGAGTATTTTCTAAAACTATGTTCTAACTCTCGATGAATACCTCTACTAAAACTACTCTCATTTCAATTATAGAGTATTTATTACCAAATATCTTATCATA
>JAAGOE010000339.1:0-23814 GCA_013350335.1 Chimonanthus salicifolius
CCCTGCAATGTGTGTGGATTACAGGAAATTGAACCAACTGACTGTCAGGAATAAGTATCCCTTACCCAGGATTGATGATCTATTTGATCAACTTGGGGGTTCCTCTCACTTCTCCAAGATTGATCTGGTGTCCGGATACCATCAAATCAGGGTTAAAGAGGAGGACATAGAGAAGACAGCCTTTAGGACACGGTATGGTCTATATGAGTATGTAGTCATGCCGTTTGGGCTTACTAATGCCCCGGTTGTATTCATGGACCTGATGAATAGGATATTCCGGCCTTACTTAGATCAGTTTGTGATCGTATTCATAGAGTCAGGAGGAACATGCTGAGCACTTGCGGATAGTCCTGGACACCTTAAGAAAGAACCAGTTGTATGCCAAATCCAGCAAGTGTGAATTCTGGCTATCTGAGGTCAACTTCTTGGGGCACATTATATCGTAGGAAAGTATAGCCGTGGACCCGGCTAAAGTAGCGGCAGTGAAGGAGTGGAAAGCACCAACGAATGTGACGGAGATCCGCAGTTTTTCCTGGGATTGGCCGGTTACTACAGGAAATTCATCATGGACTCTCCAAGATTGCAGCCCACTTACCCGACTCACTCAGAAAGGTGTCAAATTAAGTGGTCAGATCTGTGCACCACCAGAGATTTGAGGAGGCTAAAGGACGAGGCGTACAACTGCTCTTATGTTTGATCTTGTCGGAAAGTGGTAGAAATTATTGAGTTCTACTGGTGATGCCTCAGGTAGGGGACTGGGGTGTACACTCAGTCAAGGTAATCATGCTGTGGCGTACGGATCAAGACAGTGAAAAATTCATGAACGCCACTATCCCAACACATGATCTGGAGCTAGCAGAAGTAGTCCTTTGCTTCTCAAAAGCTGGAGACACTACCGGTTTTGGTGAGAAGTTTGAGGTGTTCTTGAGATCACAGAGCCTGAAGTACTTATTTGATCAGAAGGAACTCAACATGAGACAGCGCAGAGTGGATTGAATATCTAGCTGATTATGAGTTCACACTCAGGTAATCATCCTGGCAAGGTCAAACAAAGTTGGCGGATGCCCTCAAGCCGCATGTCACATGCCGACAGTAATCCAGCTTGATCAGGACGGAATGGGAGGCATTGAATACCATTAGAGAATTTAAACTCTACCTCAATAATCATGGGACCATATATAACCTGATCATACGATCCAACAGGGTCTCCGAGATTGAACGGGAGCAACGGACAGATCCAGAGGTGGAGGAGATATGAGACTAAGATGTCTATCGCTGATGTTGTACCGGAGTGGGAATTACAACCAGGACAGGGTCTTGTGTTCCGAGGCAGGACATATGTGCCTAAGAGCTGCAGAAGAGAGTTGTTGATTGAAGCACATCAAACCAAGCTCTCTATCCATCCGGGCAGCACCAAGATGTATCATGATCTTAAGAGGCACTATTGGTGGCGGGGACTCAAGAGAGATGTAGCAGATTTTATTGCTCGTTGCCTAACTTGTCCGCAGGTTAAGGAGGAACATCAGAGACCACCGGGTTTACTCGCACCTTTGCCAGTGCCGGAGTGGAAATGGGAGCACATATCTATGGATTTCGTAACAGGGTTGCCAAGGTCATCAAAGGGCAACGATACGATATGGGTCGTAGTGGACCGATTGACTAAGTCTGCGCATTTCATTCCCATCAAGATGACAGATTCATCGGAGACTTTGGGTCGACGGTACATCCGGGATATCATCAGACTACATGGTATTCCCCACACCATTGTGTCCGACAGAGATGGCCGATTCACAAGCAGAGTATGGCAGCGCATGCAGTCGGCTATGGGGACCGACATATTGACTAGCACAGCATTTCATCCCCAAACTGATGGACAGTCAGAGAGGACGATACAGACTCTAGAGGATATGTTGAGAGCATGCATGCTAGACTTTAAGGGCGGATGGGAGGATCATTTGCCACTGGTGGAGTTCTCTTACAATAACAGTTACCAGGAAAGCCTCCAGATGGCTCCGTTTGAGGCCTTATATGGTAGGCCGTGTAGATCGCCAGTGTGTTGGACAGAGGCCGGTGAGCCTGCGCTGATTGGACTGGAGTTAGTTGCGCAGAGCTGTCAGAAAAATTACGCCGATAAAAGGAGAAGGTTCCTCGAGTTTGAGGTGGGAGACTTGGTGTTTTTGAAAGTCTCACCACGGAAGGGGCACATGAGGTTCGGAAAGAAGGGGAAACTATCGCCTAGATTTGTGGGACCGTTTCCGATCCTGAAGAGGGTGGGGGTGGGGGGCAGCTTATCAGTTGGCACTCCCTCCACAGCTATCATCTCTACATGATGTATTCCATGTGTCCATGTTAAGGAAATACAACCCCGATCCTTCATATGTCCTGAGTGTGCAAGACGTCGATGTACAAAGCGACATGACGTATGTGGAGAAGCTGATCAAAGTGATCGGGAGCGAACAAAGAGTGCTACGAAACCGTGCTATTCAGTTGGTCAAGGTGGTATGGGAACGACATGGCAATGAGAAAGCCACTTGGGAACTTGAATCAGAGATGAAAGCCGCTCATCCGGAGCTCTTTGTATGAGATGTTTTTAGCCTCTACTTCGCTCGAATTTTCGGGATGAAAATTTCAAAAGAGGATTGTATGGTAACGGCCCAGAAATTGTAAATCAATATATAGGTGGATGTTATTTATTTTAATGGTAGAAATTGGAAATTTGATGGAATAAATGGTGAATGGATCAAAATATGGACAAAGGCCCAAGTATGGCCCAATGGACCATGGATTGGATTTAAAATCATTTTATTCGTCAATGATGGTCAATGGGGACAAGGATGGTCAAATTGGGCCCAATACCCATTTGGGACCCAATGGGTCAAGATAATGTAAGCTCTAAGGTAAATGGGTAAGGGTGAATTTAATTGGGCCATGGGCCCAATGGTGATCCAATAGTTGAAATGGATTTAATTAAATCATCTAAGTTGGAATTCATTTAAAACCTAAGTGACATGGCCGAATGGGGCCCACCTCCACCTCACCAAGTGAGGTGGCGTGTGGACCCAGAGATTGGCGGGGTCGGCCACCATGGTTGAATTGGTCAACCATGGGTGTATGTATGAAGGCAATTTAAGCAAATGGAATTAAGTTCAAGTGGGAATTAATTAACTTAACCTAATGATCCAATTAATTAGTTAATTAAGCTAAGTTAAAATGGTGGTCAAAGGGGTCAAAAGGTGGAAGACCAAAACACCTCATTCCAAGCCTAAGAGAAGAAAAAAAGAACGTTGGCTAGTGGTGTTGGGTCAAAAAGCATGGAAAATATCTTGTGCTTAGTTGGTGGAGAATTTATGGTTGAGTATGAATTAAGTAACCTTGGGAGAAGATGGGTTTTCATCTTATCACATCCTCATTTCACTCTTTCCTCTCTTTCCCTCTCTCATTGCCGTCCCACACTAGGAAGAGAAAGAAGAAGAAAAACTTGGAAGAAGAAGAGAAGAAAAGAGAGGGAAGTGCAAGGATAAGCCATCACACCAAGGTCAAGACTAGGTGCCTTCTTTCTCATCTCCATCCTATCTTCTCTCTCTCTCAAATCAAACCCTACTATGGCCGAGCCCAAGCTTGGAGGTTGTCACCATTGATCAAGCATCCTAGCCGACCAACAAAGGAGAGGAAGAAGAAAGGAGGCTAAGGAGTCCGACGGGAGCAAAGAAAGTCGGAGGAGATGACGGATTGTAAGTATTTTCTAAAACAAGAGATTTGGATTTTTCTTAGGGTTTTAAGAGGCTATGAAATCCATTTCTTGGATTTAGAGGTGGCCAAATCATGGCCTTGGATCTCAAATCCATCAAATGAAGGGAGGAAAGATGGGCCAACCTTAAAGGGGTAAATTAGGGTTAAGAAAAAAAAATGCATTAAGGACATTGGTATTAAGAATTGTTTTAAGCATGGATGTGTGTAAGATTTGAAGGAAAACATGGGCCATAGGGTTTGGCCATGTAGTATGGCCGAACCCCATGGTAGAGAATTGATTAATTTATTAGGGTTTATAACAATGGAAGCATGGAGAATGATTTAGGGTTTTGAGTTGATAATGATTAAATGTAGGTAATTTTTGAAGAGGTTTTTTTATGATGGAATCATGGATGAATGTAAATGTTTTTATGGTCTAAAATGGCACCAATGGATAATGAACCCTATGGTGATGTTTAATAATTTTAATGGGGGTGGAAAGATGGAATGATGATGGATGTAAAAGAATGGAAAAATAAATGGGAAATGTTGGTGGTGTTGATGGACCAAAATGGACCTAATGTTGTTAGTTGTAATGGGAATGTGGCTAAGTTAATAGACTTTAATGTGATTAAGGATGATGATTCAAATGTGTAAATAGGCCAAAGAAAGAATGGGGTAAAGACATCATGGGTTTGGCCATACACCATGGCCAAACCCATGACCTATTTGTGGGTAAACTTATGGATTAAATTTGGTATTATGCATGTGAGAAATGAATGAGGATTAGAGTGTTTAAATGGCTGATTTCTAGTGTTGTTATGTCATGGTTAAGGAGACATCAATGGACCCATGTTGTGAACCAATTAAGGACTAAGATTAAGGTGTATGCATATGGATTAATTAATGGGGATTAGATTAAGTAAATGGTTATTTTTTTAGTAATTTTTATGTCATGGTTGATGGGTCATGAATGGATCCAAGTCTATGATCAATTATGGACTTAATTAGGCATGGATGAATGAGTGATTAACCATGGAAAAGAGGTAGTGATAAACCCTAAACCCCTAAAACCTTAAGGCCCTAAAACATTCAACCCTAAAACCTAAAACATAAACCCTAAACCCTAAAACGCTATGTAACGCCCGCCCCTTTTCACCGAAAAATCAGAGTCTATTTTTTTTTTTAAATGACAAAGTAAGAAGAGTGACAAAGGGCGCAGAAGTCACGATGCGAGTTAAGTCCGAGCTTCTAAAGCCCGGCCCTTAACTGGCCAACCCTACATGTGCGTGGAACGAAGTCCACGAAAAACGGTTCACACGTAGAGGTATGCTCGTGGAATACTACCCTAAGTGCGGAAATCATAATAGAGGCTAACCTACAATTTTTAGATAGTAGGGAAGAAAACATTCATTTAACTACCAAAATAGCTCAACATCACCATGTCCAAAATAAAACCCAAAACATATCAAGTAATCTAAATTATACAGTCTGACAATCTAAACTATTCAAATATACATTTCCCAAAATAAACTTAAACAAAGTAAACAACCCGCCTCCCCAAGCTCCTAATCTTGGCTTCCGTCTCGTCCTTCTGCTCCGGCATTTCCTGCGTCATCAGCTAGGGTAGAAGTAGGGCGTTAGAGCATGAGCCCAGTAGGACTCCGAGTAGGGCTAGCACATGGATTAGTGATAACAAGCATACCGATAAGAATATAGTGAAAACTGGTAGACATTCATATAATGAAACTATAAAGTGAATGCCATGCCATGGGTGTCTGTTTTATGAATCCCACCCATCATCCATACCATCATGATATCCCCATGTTTACTTCTCGGTCGCCCCGACGGAGCATGGACTCCGGTTATAGCGCATCAGGCTATCCCCATGTCTGCTTCTCGGTCGCCCCGACAGAGCATGGACTCCGGTTATAGCGCATCAGGCTATCCCCATGTCTGTTTCTCGGTCGCCCCGACAGAGCATGGACTCCGGTTATAGCGCATCAGGCTATCCCCATGTCTGTTTCTCGGTCGCCCCGATGGAGCATGGACTCCGGTTTCATTATTTTCCCGCCCATGCCATGCATGAGATGTAGGTCCATTATGCTATGTAATATATATCATCCATAGTCTTAATATAGAATTCATAACTTAGCATATAAGTCATAGCCTTGCATTATGCCATATAAGATACACAAATCATGATCTTAAAACTCATCATGAAACAAACCGTGTAATTTCCAAAATAAATCAAAGAAACCATCACACAATCCATGGCTTGCAAAAAGGTAGGAATCCTACTGAATACCGACTCGTGTCCTTTTACGTTTTCGTCTGATAATCCGGCTACAGACACGCGTACCGCTCGCGATATCCAATACCTTATTACATACACATAATCGGTCCATATTTTAACTATTTCTAAGCCCATTAATCATTTCCAAGTCCATTTCAAAAATCAGTCACTATTTAGGTTTTGTGGGTCCCATTTAATCCATTACATATTTTAATTACATGAGTCTAAAAATCAGCCTCCTAGGCTTTATTTAACCGTACATAAACTTATTACTTAGTGCCCCTAAATCCATGGTCCTCTCCCATGGAGTTCTTGAACTTGGCTATTAATTACGGTTTTGCCACTACCCCTTCTCCATGGTGAATCACTCATTCACCCTTGCCTAACTAAGTTCATAATTAATCATAAACTTGGATCCCTAACTTAGGTCCATTAATGACCCATTGAACCATGTCAAATGACCATTAAAATTAGCCATTTAATTAATCTAATCCCCATTAATTAATCACATACATACATCCTTCCTTAGCCCATAAAAATGACTTACAATTAAATCATCATTCTTAGCCACATTGTTGGGTCCATAATTGATCCATCACCCATATCACAAGACCACTTACATCAGCCATTTAATTTAACCTAAAGTCCATTCATTTAAACATATACCTACACATTAGTCTTAGGCCAAAATGATCTACCATTGGGTTCATTAAAAATCAACCCCTTCTTAACCAAATCCCCATTTTCCTTGGTCTTTGGTTACATATTAGATTCATTATAAGTCCTTCCATTGAGAGAACCTAAACCATACATTTGATTCATCATTCCTTAATCACATTTCCATCCTAACTATCAACATTAAGTTCACATTGGTCCATCAACACCACCAACATTCCCCATTTATTTTTCCATATTACATAACCATTAAATCCACCATTTGATCACCATAGGGTTCGGCCACACACCATGGCCGAACCCATCGTTCGTGATCCACTCCCATTTACCATTTTTAAGGTCCTTAACATCATTCATACTTCCCATGCATTCTTCATTTACAATGCCTTTAAAAATCACCCCATTCAAACATTAAAACCCTAATAATCATAATTCACCCTCCATAGCTTCCATTCTTTCCAAAACCCTAACAATTAATCAATCACATAACCAATCACCTAATCACCCACCATGGGGTTCGGCCATGCTACATGGCCGAATCCTATAGCCCATAATTTTCTTCCAATTACATAATTCCATGCTTAATCCAATTAATTACATAATACCCTTAATCCTTTTATTTTTTTCTTCTTAACCCTAATTTACTCATTTAGGGTTTTCCCCATTTTCATCCTTCCATTTGATAGATTTGAGATCCAAGGCCATGATTTGGCCACCTCCAAATCCAAGAAATGGGTTTCATAGGCTCTTAAACCCTAAGAAAATCCAAATCTCTTGTTTTAGAAAATACTTACAAACCGTCATCTCCTCCAACTTTCTTCGCTCCCGTCGGACTCCTTGGCCTCCTTTCTTCTTCCTCTCCTTGTTTGATCAGCTAAGATGCTTGATCAATGGTGACAACCTCCAAACATGGGTTCGGCCATAGTATGGTTTGTTTGAGAGAGGGAGAGGAGGAAATGATGAGAGGGAAGATAGTAGACCTTGATCTTAGAGTGGTGGACTAAAAATTGCACTTATTTCTTCTCTCCTTCTCTTCTTTTCTCCTTATCTTTCTTCTTCCTTCTCTTTAGTGTGGGACGGCCATGAGAGAGTGAAAGATGGGAAGAGAGTGAAATGGGAGAGAATGAGAGAAAACTCATCTTATCCTAAGATGGCTTAACTTACACTTCACCATAAATTTCTCACCTACCAAGCACAAGATATTTTTTATGCTTTTTGACCCAACAACATTATCCAACGTTTTTGGTGTTTTCCAATGGGTGGTTTTGGTCTTTCATTGACCATTTGACCACCTTTTTAACTTAGCTTAATTAACTAATTAAATGGATCATTAAGTTAATTAATTTCATTCAACTTAACTCCACTTGCTTAAATTCCCTTTATGCATACACCCATGGTTGACCAATTCAACCATGGTGGCCTGCCAACCAAACCTTGGGTCCACACGCCACCTCACTTGGTGAGGTGGAGGTGGGCTCCATTCGGCCATGTCACTTAGGTCCAACTAACATTAACTTAGATGACTTAATTTCCAAATCAATCTATTCCTCTTATTGGATCACCATTAGGCCCATGGCCCAATTACATTTTCATCTTACCTATTTACCTTAGAGCTTACACCATTTTGATCCATTGGGTCCCAAGTGGTTATTGGGCCCAATTTGACCACCCTTGGCCCAATTGACCATCATTGACCCTTTAAATGAATTTAAATCCAATCCATAGTCCATTGGGCCATACTTGGGCCTTTGTCCATATTTTGATCCATTCACCATTTATTCCATCAAATTTCCAATTTCCACCATTAAAATAAATAATAACACACATATATTGATTTACAAATTCCGGGCCATTACAATACAATCCTCTTTTAAAATTTTCGTCCCGAAAATTCGAGCGAAGTAGAGGTTCAAAATATCTCATACAAAGAGCTCCGGATGAGCGACTCTCATTTCTGACTCAAGTTCCCAGGTGATTTCTTCATTGCCATGTCGTTCCCATACCACCTTGACGAACTGAATGGCACTGTTCCGCAGCACCCTTTGCTCGCTCCCGATTATTTTGACCGGTTTCTCCACATATGTCACATCGCTTTGTACATCGATGTCTTGTACGTTCAATATATGTGAAGCATCAGGGTTGTACTTCCTCAACATGGATACATGGAATACATCATGTAGAGAGGATAGCTGTGGAGGGAGCGCCAACTGATAAGCTACCCCCCCCCCTCTCTTCAGGATCAGAAACGGCCCCACAAATCTAGGCGATAGTTTCCCCTTCTTTCCGAACCTCATGTACCCCTTCCGTGGTGAGACTTTCAAAAACACCAAGTCTCCCACCTCAAACTCGAGGAACCTTCTCCTCTTGTCGGCGTAACTCTTTTGATGGCTCTGCGCGGTGAGTAGGTGTTGTCGTATCAACTTAATCTGCGCTGTAGTCTCCGCAACCAACTCCGGTCCAATCAGCGCAGGCTCACTGGCCTCTGTCCAATACACTGGCGATCTACACGGCCTACCATACAAGGCCTCAAATGGAGCCATCTGGCGGCTTGCTTGGTAACTGTTATTGTAAGAGAACTCCACCAGTGGAAAATGATCCTCCCATCCACCCTTGAAGTCTAGCATACATGCTCTCAGCATATCCTCCAATGTCTGTATTGTCCTCTCTGACTGTCCATCAGTCTGTGGATGAAATATTGTGCTAGTCAATATGTCAGTCCCCATAGCCGACTACATGCCCTGCCATACTCTGCCGGTGAATCGGCCATCCCTGTCGGACACAATAGTCCGGGGAATACCATGTAGTCTGATGATATCCCGGATGTACCGTCGACCCAAGGTCTCCTATGAATCTGTCATCTTGATGGGAAGGAAGTGTACAGACTTAGCCAACCGGTCCACTACGACCCATATCTCATCGTTGCCCTTTGATGACCTTGGTAACCCTGTTACGAAGTCCATGGATATGTGCTCCCACTTCCACTCTGGCACTGGCAAAGGTGCAAGTAAACCCGATGGTCTCTGATGTTCCGCCTTAACCTGCTGACAAGTTAGGCAATGAGCAACAAAATTTGCTACATCTCTCTTGAGTCCCCGCCACCAATAGTGCCTCTTAAGATCATGATACATCTTGGTGCTGCTCGGATGGATAGAGAGCTTGGTTTGATGTGCTTCAATCAACAACTCTCTTCTGCAGCTCTTAGGCACATATGTCCTGCCTCGAAACACAAGACCTTGCCCTGGTCGTAATTCCCACTCCGGTACAACCTCACCGATAGACATCTTAGTCCATATCTCCTCCACCTCTGGATCTGTCCGTTGCTCCTGTTCAATCTCGGAGACCATGTTGGATCGTATGATCAGGTTATATATGGTCCCATGATTATTGAGGTAGAGTTTAAATTCTTTAATGGTATTCAATACCTCCCATTCTGTCCTGATCAAGCTGGCTACTGTTGCATGTGACATGCGGCTGAGGGCATCCGCCACTTTGTTTGCCTTGCCAGGATGATACCTAAGTGCGAACTCATAATCAGCCAGATATTCAATCCATCTGCGTTGTCTCATGTTGAGTTCTTTCTGATCAAATAAGTACTTCAGGCTCTTGTGATCTGAGAACACCTCAAACTTCTCACCATAAAGGTAGTGTCTCCAGCTTTTGAGAGCGAAGACTACTGCTGCTAGCTCCAGATCATGTGTGGGATAGTGGCGTTCATGAATTTTCAACTGTCTTGATCCGTACACCACCGCACTATTACCTTGACTGAGTGTACATCCCAGTCCCTCACCTGAGGCATCACAGTATACCTCATAATTTCTACCTCTTTCCGGCAAGATCAAAATAGGAGCTGTTGTAAGCCTCTCCTTTAGCTCCTCAAATCTCTGGTTGCACAGATCTGACCACTCAAATTTGACTCCTTTCTGAGTGAGTCGGGTAAGTGGAGCTGCAATCTTGGAGAAGTCCATGATGAATTTCCTTTAGTAACCGGCCAATTCCAGGAAACTGCGGATCTCCGTCACATTCGTCGGTGCTTTCCACTCCTTCACTACCGCTACTTTAGCCGGGTCCACGGCTATACCTTCCTCCGATATAATGTGCCCCAAGAAGTTGACTTCAGATAGCCAGAATTCACACTTGCTGGCTTTGGCATACAACTGGTTCTTCCTCAAGGTGTCCAGGACTATCCGCAAGTGCTCAGCATGTTCCTCCTGACCCTTGGAATAGATTAGGATGTCATCAATGAATACGATCACAAACTGATCTAAGTACGGCCGGAATATTCTATTCATCAGGTCCATGAATACAGCCGGTTTATTAGTAAGCCCAAACGGCATGACTACATACTCATATAGACCATACCGTGTTCTGAAGGTTGTCTTCTCTATGTCCTCCTCTCCAACCCGGATTTGATGGTATCCGGACATAATATCAATCTTGGAGAAGTACGAGGAACCCCTAAGTTGATCAAACAGATCGTCAATCCTAGGTAGGGGGTATTTGTTCCTGACCGTCAGTTGGTTCAACTTCCTATAATCCACACACATTCGCAGGGTACCGTCTTTCTTCTTCACAAATAATACTGGGGCTCCCCATGCGGATGTGTTGTTCCAAATAAAATCCAGTCTGAGCAGTTCATCAATCTGCTTCTTCAGCTCGGTCATCTTAGCCGGTGCCATCCTGTAATGGGGCAATGATACTGGAGCGGCGCCGGGGTATAACTTGATCTCAAAGTCTCTCTCCCTCTTGGGTGGCAAACCAGGGAGCTCTGTTGGGAATACCTCGGCATAATCTGCTACTACCGCCGGAAGTTCAGTTATTGGTGCCCTATCCAATCTGAGGCTGTTCAAGGCAAGATGGTTCAATTCTTCCTGCAGCCTTCTAGGGATGCCCTGTCTGTCAGCGTGTACCACGTACCGCTTTCCCTCGGGTGACCAAAATATCACCCTACGAAGATGGCAATCAATATGGGCCTGGAATGTAGCCAACTAGTCCGTGCCAAATATAACATCGTACTCAGCCATATCAATTACCAAATAACTGAACTCGAATGTGAATCCCGCGAGATCAGTGTTCAATGTCGTACATATGAGTCCCAAAGATGTGTCTCCGACGGGGGATACAATGGTAAGTGATGTGGACAGGTTTTGTACTATTGTGCCCGTGGCAGATATGAATGCAGCAGATATAAATGAATGGGAAGCTCCAGAATCAAATAATGTAACAGCATAAGAACTACCAACCACGGCCATACATTGAATCACCGAGCGATCCACCGCTACTGGAGAAGGTATGGTAAAAAGTCGTCCAGATGCCGTAGGGTTTGTCGCCCGCCCTTTCTGGTTGTAAGCTCTCCCTCATCGCGATTGAGCTGGTCTAGCTGGAGGGCGGAAGGAACCCCTGAAATTAGAGGGTCGGTTGATCTGTGGACACTCCCTCTTAAAGTGGCCCTGTTGGCCACACTGATAGCACGTGTTCCCACCCCGTGGAACCTAGGTGACTGATGCTGATGGGGAGGGTTGATTGGGGCGAAAGCCCCCTGTAGATCCAGTGGAGAGCGAGGGTCTGTTAAAATGCGGGCGGAACCTCTTGTTGGGTTGAAATGCACCCCGCCCACTTTGCCCTCGGCGGTTGTCAGGCCGCGCCAACTCATTCAACTCCCGCTCTGCTATAGTGGCCCTGCTGACCACCTCAGCCAGTGTGGCTGCCTTGAATATTGTTACCTTGGCCCTGATACTTGGCCGAAGTCCCCGTTCAAACTTACGGGGCCTCTGGTGCTCGGTATCCACCATATAAAACGCATAAACAGATAGTCTCAGAAACTCCCGGTGATATTCTGCCGCCATCATATTACCTTGCACCAATGATATGAAGGCTTGAGTCTGGTACTCTCTTTCCTCCTCCGGAAAATATTGCTCTAGAAAGGTGGCTGAGAACCCTTCCCATGTCATGGCAATCCTTTGCCCTTCCGGCACAAGTGATTGTTGCTTTTCTACAACCTCCCTCCAATTGCCGGCATCCTCAATCAGTTGAGACGTAGCCAGTAAAATCCTGTCAGTATGACTAGAAATCTGGAGTAGATTCAAGATTTGATTGATCTTCTTCAACCAATGTTCTGCTCCGACAACCCCTTCTTTTCCCCTGAAGTAAGGAGGGCGCTGTTGCTGGAAATCTCTAACCATGCTCCGGTTGTTGGAGTCACTGGTGGTCGCATTCCCATTCAAGTGCTGTTGAAGTACAAAGGTGACCACCGCTTGAACCAATTCCTTCCATTAGGAAGGCACAACAGGTATGTTCACACTATTTTGTCCCTCCTCCTGATGTGGTGGTTGTACTCCCTCTTGATGCTGTGGCTGTACCTCCTCTTGATGAGGTGGTGGCACCTCTTCCTCTACCCGTGGGTTTTGTCGGGTTTTTCTCTTCCGAGGCATTTCCTAAGTCATTGAACAATATTTATTGACTTAGTTCCTTCATAGAATTGTCATGTCATAGTTTGAAAAAAAATTTTCTAAGTATCAAATATTTTCTTCAATTCAGGGGAAAATTACCAAATAATCATACTTAGTTTTCGGGGGGTTTTTCATGTATAGTACAATGCATCTTTGTTGGGGAAATTGCCAAATATGCATTCTTGGTTTGGGGAAAACTTCTCAAGTATCTATGTTTTGTCCAATTTGGTGAAATCGGGGATATTTTTCCTATGTTCGATAAATCTATCATGATTCCATCAATTTTGGGGAAAGATCTAGATTTGTTTTCTCATGTCGGGGAAAGTAAGCCCTATTTGCTATGTTTGATAAATCCATCATTGATGATGATTGTTCCTTCCCTTGCTATCTTTTCTTTCCATCGAACGTTGTTCTCAGACTGAATGCTTCAGTCTGAGTCAATCGAAGTAAATTAACCCGGCCCCCGTGCAGCGGACTCCGAAGAGTCGGTCAATTGGGATTCTTATCCTTCAGTGAGACGTGAAACTGTCTTAATCATACTTCGAGAGATTCATTCTTCCGATTTCGCTCTGATACCAACTGTAACGCCCACCCCTTTTCACCGAAAAATCAGAGTCTATTTTTTTTTTTTTTTTAAGATGACAAAGTAAGAAGAGTGACAAAGGGCGCGGACGTCACGACGCGAGTTAAGTCTGAGCTTCTAAAGCCCGGCCCTTAACTGGCCAACCCTACGTGTGCGTGGAACGAAGTCTACGAAGAACGGTTCACACGTAGAAGTAAGCTCGAGGAATACTACCCTAAGTGCGGAAATCATAATAGAGGCTAACCTACAATTTTTAGATAGCAGGGAAGAAAACATTCATTTAACTACCAAAATATCTCAACATCACCATGTCCAAAATAAAAACCCAAAATATATCAAGTAATCTAAATTACACAGTTCGACAAGCTAAACTATTCAAATATACATTTCCCAAAATAAACTTAAACAAAGTAAACAGTCTGCCTCCCCAAGCTCCAAAGCTTGGCTTCCGTCTCATCCTTCTGCTCCGGCATTTCCTACATCATCAGCTAGGGCAGAAGTAGGGCGTTAGACCACGCGCCCAGTAGGACTCCGAGTAGGGCTAGCACATGGATTAGTGATAACAAGCATACCGATAATAATATAGTGAAAACTAGTAGACAATCATATAATGAAACTATAAAGTGAATGCCATGCCATGGGCGTCTGTGTTATGAATCCCACCCATCATCCATACCATCATGATATCCCCATGTTTGCTTCTCGGTCGCCCGGACGGAGCATGGACTCCGGTTATAGCTCAACATATCAAAATATCCCCATGTCTGCTTTTTGGTCGCCCTGACGGAACATGCACTCCGGTTATAGCGCATCAGGCTATCCCCATGTCTGTTTCTCGGTCGCCCTGACGGAGCATGGACTCCGGTTATAGCGCATCAGACTATCCCCATGTCTGCTTCTCGGTCACCCCGACGGAGCATGGACTTCGGTTTCATTATTTTCCCGCCCATGCCATGCATGAGATGTAGGTGCATTATGCTATGTAATATATATCATCCATAGTCTTAATATAGATTTCATAACTTAGCATATAAATCATAGCCTTGCATTATGCCATATAAGATAAATAAATCATGGTCTTAAAACTCATCATAAAACAAACCGTATAATTTCCAAAATAAATCAAGGAAATCATCACACAATCCATGGCTTACAAAAAGGTAGGAATCCTACCGAATACTGACTCGCGTCCTTTTACGTTTTCGTCCGATAATCCGGCTACCGACATGCGTACCGCTCGCGATATCCAATACCTTATTACATACACATAATCAGTCCATATTTTAATTATTTCTAAGACCATTAATCATTTCCAAGTCCATTTGAAAAATTGGTCACAATTTAGGTTTTGTGGGTCTCATTTAATCCATTACATATTTTAATTACATGAGTCTAAAATTCAGCCTCCTAGGCTTTATTTAACTGTACATAAACTTATTATTTAGTGCCCCTAAATCCATAGTCCTCTCCCATGGAGTTCTTGAATTTGGCCATTAATTACGGTTTTGCCACTACCCCTTCTCCATGGTTAATCACTCATTCACCCTTGCCTAACTAAGTTCATAATTGATCATAAACTTGGATCCCTAACTTAGGTCCATTAATGACCCATTGAACCATGTCACATGACCATTAAAATTAGCCATTTAATTAATCTAATCCCCATTAATTAATCACATACATATACATCCTTCCTTAGCCCATAAAAATGACTTACAATTAAATCATCATTCTTAGCCACATTGTTGGGTCCATAATTGATCCATCACCCATATCACAAGACCACTTACATCAGCCATTTAATTTAACCTAAAGTCCATTCATTTAAACATATACCTACACATTAGTCTTAGGCCAAAATGATCTACCATTGGGTTCATTAAAAATCAACCCCTTCTTAACCAAATCCCCATTTTCCTTGGTTTTTGGTTACATATTAGATTCATTATAAGTCCTTCCATTGAGAGAACATAAACCATACATTTGATTCATCATTCCTTAATCACATTTCCATCCTAACTATCAACATTAAGTTCACATTGGTCCATCAACACCACCAACATTCCCCATTTATTTTTCCATATTACATAACCATTAAATCCACCATTTGATCACCATAGGGTTCGGCCATACACCATGGCCGAACCCATGGTTCATGATCCACTCCCATTTACCATTTTTAAGGTCCTTAACATCATTCATACTTTCCATGCATTCTTCATGTACAAGCCTTTAAAAATCACCCCATTCAAACATTAAAACCCTAATAATCATAATTCACCCTCCATAGCTTCCATTCTTTACAAAACCCTAACAATTAATCAATCACATAACCAATCACCTAATCACCCACCATGGGGTTCGGGCATGCTACATGGCCGAACCCTATGGTCCATAATTTTCTTCCGATTACATAATTCCATGCTTAATCCATTTAATTACATAATACCCTTAATCCTTTTATTTTTTTCTTCTTAACCCTAATTTACTCATTTAGGGTTTTCCCCATTTTCATCCTTCCATTTGATAGATTTGAGATCCAAGGCCATGATTTGGCCACCTCCAAATCCAAGAAATGGGTTTCATAGGCTCTTAAACCCTATGAAAATCCAAATCTCTTGTTTTAGAAAATACTTATAATCTGTTGTCTCCTCAGACTTTCTTTGCTCCCGTCGGACTCCTTGGCCTCCTTTCTAATTCCTCTCCTTGTTTGATCGGCTAAGATGCTTGATCAATGGTGACAACCTCCAAACTTCGGTTCGGCCATAGTATGGTTTGTTTGAGAGAGGGAGAGGAGGAAATGATGAGAGGGAAGATAGTAGACCTTGATCTTAGAGTGGTGGACTAAAAATTGCACTTATTTCTTCTCTCCTTCTCTTCTTTTCTCCTTAGCTTTCTTCTTCCTTCTCATTAGTGTGGGACGGCCATGAGAGAGTGAAAGATGGGAACAGAGTGAAATGGGAGAGAATGAGAGAAAACTCATCTTAGCCTAAGATGGCTTAACTTATACTTCACCATAAATTTCTCACCTACCAAGCACAAGATATTTTTTATGCTTTTTGACCCAACAACATTATCCAACGTTTTTGGTGTTTTCCAATGGGTGGTTTTGGTCTTTCATTGACCATTTGACCACCTTTTTAACTTAACTTAATTAACTAATTAATTGGATCATTAAGTTAATTAATTTCATTCAACTTAACTCCACTTGCTTAAATTCCCTTTATGCATACACCCATGGTTGACCAATTCAACCTTGGTGGCCTGCCCAACCAAACCTTGGGTCCACACGCCACCTCACTTGGTGAGGTGGAGGTGGGCCCCATTCGGCCATGTCACTTAGGTCCAACTAACATTAACTTAGATGACTTAATTTCCAAATCAATCCATTCCTCTTATTGGATCACCATTGGGCCCATGGCCCAATTACATTTTCATCTTACCTATTTACCTTAGAGCTTACACCAACTTGATCCATTGGGTCCCAAGTGGTTATTGGGCCCAATTTGACCACCCTTGGCCCAATTGACCATCATTGACCCTTTAAAGGAATTTAAATCCAATCCATAGTCCATTGGGCCATACTTGGGCCTTTGTCCATATTTTGATCCATTCACCATTTATTCCATCAAATTTCCAATTTCCACCATTAAAATAAATCATAACACACATATATTGATTTACAAATTCTAGGCCATTACACACTAATACAGTAAACTCCTAAAACCCTAAACCCTGAAACCTTGAAACCCTAAAACCCTATACCCCTAAACCTAAAGCCTAAAACCCTTATCCCTCAACCTTAAAACCTAAACCCTAAAACCCTAAAACCGTCAACCCAAAACCGAAAAACCCTAAAAGCACAAAACCCTAAAACATAAACCCTAAACCCTAAATCCTAAAATCATAAAACCTAAATGTCAACCCTAAACCCTAAAACCTAAACCCTAAACACGAAAACCTAAACCCTAAACCCTAAACCCAAACCCTAAAACCTAAAACCTAAACCCCGAACCCTAAACCCTAAACCATAGAACACTAAACCCCTAAAACCCTAAACCATTAAACCCTAAATCCATAAAACCCTAAACCCTAAACGCTAAAACCCTAAAACCTAAACCCTTAAGCACTAAACCCTAAACCCCTAAACCCGAAAACCTAAACTCTAAAACCCTAAACCCTAAATCCTAAACCCTAAACCCTAACCCTAAAATCCTAAACCTAAATCTTAAAACCCTAAAACGCTGAACCTAAACCCAAAACCTAAAACCCTAAACTCTAAAATCTTAAAACCCTAAACCCTAAACCCTAAAACCCTAAACCCTAAAACCCAAAACTCCAAAACCCTAAAACCTAAACCTAAACCCTAAATCCTAAAACCCTAAACCCTATACCGTAAACCCTGAAACCCTAATACCACAAAACCCTAAACCCTAAAACCCAAAACCTAAAACCCAAAACCCAAAACCCTAAACCCTAAACCCTAAATCCTAAACCCTAAAGCCTAACCCTAAAATCCTAAACCCTAAATCTTAAAACCCTAAAACGCTGAACCTAAACCCTAAACCCTAAACCCTAAACCGTAAAACCCTAAACCCTAAACCCTAAACCCTAAACCCTAAAACCCTAAAACCCTAAACCCTAAAACCCTAAACTCCAAAACTCTAAAACCTAAACCTAAACCCTAAAACCCTAAAACGCTAAACGCTAAACCCTAAACCCTGAACCCTATATCGTAAACCCTGAAACCCTAAAACCACAAAACCCTAAACCCTAAAATCCAAAACCCAAAGCCCAAAATCCAAAACCCAAAACCCTATACCCTAAACCCTAAAATCCTAAAACCCTAAACCCTAAATCCTAAACCCTAAACCCCTAAAACCTTAAGACCCTAAAACATTCAACCCTAAAACCTAAAAGATAAACCCTAAACCCTAAAACTCTAATACACTAAACTCCTAAAACCCTAAACCCTGAAACCTTGAAACCCTAAAACCCTATACCCCTAAACCTAAAGTCTAAAACCCTTATCCCTCAACCCTAAAACCTTAAAATCGTCAACCCTAAACCCAAAACCCTAAAACACTAAAAGCACAAAAACCTAAACCCTAAACCCAAACCCTAAAACGTAAAACCTAAATCCCGAACCCCAAACCCTAAAGCCCAAAAACGCAAAACCCTAAACCTTAGAACACTAAACCCCTAAAACCCTAAACCCTTGAACCCTAAATCCGTAAAACCCTAAAAGCCTAAAACCCTAAAACCTAAACCCTTAAACACTAAACCCTAAACCCCTAAACTCGAAAATCGAAACCCGAAAACCCTAAACCCTAAACCCCTAAAACCCGAAAACTCAGAACGCTAAACCCTAAACACTAAACCCTAAAACCTAAAGCCCTAAAATCCAAAACCCTAAACCTTAAAACACTAAAACCCTAAACCCTAAAACCCTAAACCTTAAATCCTAAACCCTAAACCCCTAAAACCTTAAAACCCTAAAGCCTAAAACATAAACCCTAACCCCTAAAACCTTAATACACTAAACCCCTAAAACCCTAAACCTTAAAACCCTAAAACCTAAACCCTAAAACCCTATATCCCTAAACCCTAAAGCCTAAACCACTAAAATAGTAAACCATCTACCCTAAAACCCTAAAACCAGAAAACCCTAAACCCCTAAAACCCTAAACCCTCAACCCTAAATCCTAAAACCAGAAAACGCTAAAACCCTAAATCCCTAACACCCTGAACCCTTAAACCCTAAAACCTAAAACCATGAAGCCCAAAAACCCAAAAACCCTAAACCGTAGACCGTAAACCCTAAACGCTAAACCCTAAAACCTAAATCCTAAACCCCAAACCCTAAACCCTAAACCCCTAACACCCTAAATCGCTAAACCCTAAAACCCTAAAACCCTAAACCCTCAATCCTAAAACCCGAAAAGCCTAAAACCCTAAAACCCTAAACCGTAAACCATAAAGCCTAAACCCTAAAACCTAAAACCTAAACCCTAAAACCCTCAAGCCTAACACCCTAAAAGCCTAAAACCCTAAACCCTAAAACCTAAAAGCCTAAACCCTAAAACCTAAATGTAATGGCCCGGAATTTGTAAATCAATATATAGGTGGATATTATTATTTAATGATGGAAATTGGGAAAAATTGATGGAATACATGGTAAATGGACCAAAATTTGGACAAAGGCCCAAGTATGGCCCATTGAACCATGGATTGGATTTAATTCATTTAAATGGTCAATTGGGCCAAGGATGGTCAAATTGGGCCCAATACCCACTTGGGGACCCAATGGATCAAGATGGTGTAAGCCCTAAGGTAAATGGATAGGGGTGAGTGTAATTGGGCCATGGGCCCAATGGTGATCCAACTAGTGGAATGGACTTTATGAAATTTGAATCACCTAAGTTGGTGATGGAATAACCTAGGTGACATGGCCAAATGGGACCCACCTCCACCTCACCAAGTGAGGTGACGTGTGGACCAAGAATTGCTGGGGCCGGCCACCATGGTTGACTTGGTCAACCATGGGTGGATTTCATGGAAGAAATTTAATGGAATTAAATTAAATGGGAATTAAATTAACCTAAGTAATGATCCAATTAACTAATTAATTAATCTAATTAAGTGGTGGTCAAATGGTCAATGGAAGACCAAAACCAACCCTTTCTAAACACCAAACACGTTGGCTAGGGTGGTGGTTATCCCAACCACCACCATAAAGTAGGAAAAATATCCCATGGGTTGGTGGGAGGAATTAATGTGGGTATATCTTAAACAACCAAGAGATGAGATGACTTTTCATCTCATTCTCTCCATTCCAACGAGTTCTTTCACTCTCTCCCTCTTTTCATCTCTCTCATTAACGTCCCACACCCAAGGTGAAAGAAAGGAAGAAAACCAAGGGAAAGAAGAAGAAGAGCTTGGAAGAAAAGAGAGGAGAAAGGTGTAAGCTTGGCCATTACTCCAAGATCAAGCCATAGAATCCTATTTTCTCATCTCCATCCTCTCTTCTCCCTCTCTCAAATCTAACCCTACCATGGCCAAACCCAAGCTTGGGGGTTTTCACCATTGATCAAGCATTTTAGCCAACCAACAAAGGAGAAGGAGAAGAAAGAAGGTTAAGGAAGCCGACGGGAGTAACGAAAGTCGGAGGAGGCGTCGGATCGTAAGTATTTTCTAAACAAGAGATTAAATTTTTCTTAGGGTTTAAGAGGTTATGAAATCCATTTCTTGGATTTAGAGGTGGCCAAAACATCATGGCCTTGGATCTTAAATCTATCAAGTGAAGGGAGGAAAGATGGGCTAAACCTAAATGGGTAAATTAGGGTTAAGAAAAATAAAATGGATTAAGGACATTATGTAAGTATGGTAGGGAATTAAATGATTTATTAGGTTTTACGAAGAATGGAAGCCATGGAGGATGGTTTAGGGTTTTAATTTTATTGATTAAATGTGGTTAAGTTTAAAGGGGTTTTTATAAGAAAATATCATGGAAAGAGGGTTTATGATTTTTTAAGGAGTTAATGATTAAATGTAGTGATTTGTAAAGGGTTTGTAAATGGATTTCATGGCCTCAAGAGGTATAGATAAATCATGGACCATGAACCATGGGTTCGGCCATGGTGTATGGCCGAAACCTATGGTGATCAAATTGTGGATTAATGGTTATGAATTATGGAAAATGATGGAGAAGGTTAACAATTTTTAAATGGACTTTAAGCATTGTAAATGAGGTTTTAAAAAACAAAAACTATGGAAAGATTTTATGGATGGAATGTTGTGGAACCCTATGGTGATGAATGTTGGTGGTTTTGATGTACCAAAATGAACCTAGTGTTGACATTTGTAATGGACTCCAATGTAGTTAAAGATGAGGGTTTAAGTGTGTGAATTAAACCCTTCATGGAGGGACTTGTGATAAATTCAAATGTGTAACAATGGACCCAAGAAAAAAAGGGAAAAGGACACCATGGGTTCGGCCATGGTGTATGGCCGACCCATGGCTCAATTGTGAGCCTTTTGATGGGTTAAATTGGAGGCTGAATGATGTTTATGGCCTCCAAAGGGAATGAGTGGGTAATGGACTCATTGTAGTTTAAATGCATGAAGTAAACCCCATGGGAAGATTTGATGAATGGGGTATTTTGAACCCATGATCCATTAACCATTTAAAGGGTTAAGTATGGGTTTTTGCATGGGTTTAAATGAATAAGGGTTAGGTTAATTAAAGGGCTAATTTTAATGATGTTATCTCATGATTAAATGGGTCATTAAGGGATTGAATTAATGATCAATTATGGGCTTAAGTAGGCATGAATGAATGAGTAATTAATCATGTAAATGAGTAGTGGCAAAAATGGTAAATATTGGCTAAAGTGAAGAAACCCACTAAGATATGATTAATGGGCTTAGAAATGGTTAAAATATGGACTGATTATGTGTATGTAATAAGGTATTGGATATCGCGAGGGTGCGCGTGTCGGCAGCCGGATTATAGGACGAAAACGAAAAAGGACGCGAGTCGGTATTCGGTAGGATTCCTACCTTTTTGTAAGCCGTGGATTGTGTGTTGGTTTCTTTGATTTATTTTGGGGAATTTTATGGTTTATTATATGATGAATTTTAAGATCATGGTTTATGTATCTTATATGGCATAATGCAAGGTTATGAATTATATGCCAAGTTATGAATTCTATATTATGACTATGGATTATACATATTACATAGCATAATGCATTACATCTCATGCATGGCATGGGGGGGAAAATAAAGGAACCGGAGTCCATGCTCCGTCGGGGCGACCGAGAACAGGCATGGGGATAGCCTGATAGGCTATAACCGGAGTCCATGCTCCGTCGGGGCGACCGAGAACAGGCATGAGGACACCTTGACGAGGCTTTGCCGTCAAGGGGGATATATTTTGACGAGGTTTTTTCGTCAAGGGGGATATGATATCATGATGGTGGGGATGATGGGTGGGATTCATAACACAGACACCCATGGCATGGCATTCACTTCATAGTTTCATTATATGATTGTCTACCAGTTTTCATGATATTATTATCGGTATGCTTGTTATCGCTAATCCATGTGCTAGCCCTACTTGGAGTCCTACTGGATGCGTGGTCTAACGCCCTACTTCTACCCTAGCTGATGACGCAGGAAATGCTGGAGCAGAAGGACGAGATGGGAGCCAAGCTTACGAGCTTGGGGAGACGGACTATTTACTTTGTTTAAGCTTTATGTTGGAAAATGTATATTTGAATAGTTAACTTGTCGGACTGTATATTTTAGACTTATTGCTATGTTTTGGATTTTATTATAGACATATGATGCTATGGCATTTTAGTAATTAAATGATGAAATCTTCCCTGCTATCTAGAAAAAAATTGGTAGGATAGTATCTATTATCATTCTGTACTTAATGTATTATTCCTCTAGCTTACTTCTACGGGTGAACCATTCTCTGTGGACTCCGTTCCACGCACCCGTAGAGTTGGCCAGTTAAGGGCCAGGTTTTAGAAGCTCGGACTTAACTCGCGTCGTGACGTCCGCGCCCTTTGTCACTTCTCAATTCAAAAAAAAAAAATTAAACTCTGATTTTCGGTGAAAAAGGGCGAGCGTTACACTAAAACCTAAACCCTGAACCCTAAAACCCTAAAACCCTAAACCCTAAACCCCTAAAACCCTAAAACCCTAACCCCTAAACCCCAAAAACCCTAAAACCCTAAACCTTCAACCCTAAAACCGTAAAACCATAAAACACTAAAAGCCTAAACCCCTAACACCCTAAACCATTAAACCCTAAACCCCTAAACGCTAACTTCCTAAACCCTAAAACCCAAGAATCCTAAACCCCAAACCCTAAACCGTAAAACCCTAAAACCTAAATCCAAAAACACTAAACCACTAAAACACAAAACCCTAAAACCCTAATCGCCAAAAACTATATACCCCTAAAACCTTAAAACCCTAAGCCCTAAATCCTAAACCGTAAACCCGTAAAATGCTAAAACCCTAAAACCTAAACAGTAAACCCTAAACTCTAAATCCAAAAACCTGAAACC
>JAAGOE010000340.1:0-23747 GCA_013350335.1 Chimonanthus salicifolius
GGCCATGTTGTATGGCCGAACCCCACTAAGGTGGATTGGATGTGGACTTTGGTTTTTAAGAAAAATTAAACAAAGGGTTATGCTAGTGGCAAGATGGTAAATATGAATAAAATGATCAAAGGAAAGAAGGGTCAAAATCAAAGAGGTAGGTTCGGCCATGTTGTATGGCCGAACCCTACCAAAGTATGGTTGTAGTTAAGGTGTTTGATTAAGTTATTTGAATGGTGTGTTTGGGCTTAAGATCCAAATGAGGGATTAAAACAAATTAAGTGAGGTTCGGCCATGGTGTATGGCCGAACCCCACAAGGTTGCTTGGTGGATGGGGTTTGATATAAGTTATTGTATGGTTTTGGGTAAATAAAAGAGAGACCAATTAAGTGGGTGAGGTTTCGGTCATGGGTATGGCCGAACCCCACAAGTGGTTTTGGGATTTGGACTAAGTTGGAAATTATATCACAATGTTTGACTTGCTGTTATATAAATAGGGTAACGGGATTTCTTGAGCGGTGTACAAGTCGTGAACGGTGACGGTTTAAAAGAGCGGTCAATCTAAGTGAATTTTGTGTAGGTTTCCTACCTTTTTGTAACCACACTTATATTGATGTTTATCTTAATTTTGATAAAATATGTGCTAAGTGATATATTTCAAAGTGGTTTTGTATAAGATGTATTTACAAATGCATGAACTCATGGACATGTCATGAATGGGCATGGGGTAATGTTATGGAAACCGGAGGCACACTCCGTCGGGGGCTGTTGGCCGAAAGACCACTGGGGGACCTTGATGATGAGAATCCCACAAGAGGAAACCGGAGGGCGCACTCCGTCAGGCGTGCAAAAGATCACTGTGGGTACCTTGATGATGAGAATCCCGTCAAGGGGAGGCTATGTATATTGTGATGGGTGGGACTCTTACATGTGCATAACATACATGGCATTGTTTTATGTGATTTTGATGAACATTGTATTATCATATTTGCATGTCTTTTATCTAACCTGTGGTAGCCCTCATCGGAACACCCTCCTGGGCGCGTTGATCTAACGCCCTATCTCTATCTTTAGTGGAGACGCAGGAAAGGGGAAGAACGAGGATCGTGAGGAAACCAAGCATAGAGCTTGGCTTTTGAATGGACTTTATTTATGGACTTTTTATTTGGACATGTATTTGATAGTTAGATGATGTTTGGCATGTAATAATTAGTTAACTAGCTTTGGTTTGGTATGCTTGGATGGTTTGGAATGAATCTTTAGTCTAGGTTATTTTAGTAATTTTGGAGATAATGATTATGTACTTTGCTATCAAAAATATAAAATGGAGTATCTTAGATCTATTATAACCCGCAGTTAGATTAAGATAAGTTTATTCCGCACGTCTTATTTGTACCATGGTGGATCGTGTTTCTTATGGACTAGTTCATACGCACATGGCTTGCCAGTTAAGGGTCCGACTTAGAAGTCCGAACTGTAACTCGCGTCTTGACGTCCTGCCCCGTCACTGTGTTATTATTATTAAAAAACATAAATAACTCTGATTTTAGAGTGTAAGCAAAGGGCGGGTGTTGTAAGTTGGTATCAGAGCGAAACGGGAAATGAATCTTTGAAGTAAGATTAAGTCAGTTTCATGTCTCAATGACAGATAAGAATCCCAACTGACCACTCTTCGGAGTCCGCTGACTGGGGGCCGATTTAATTTACTTCGTTAGACTCAGACTGACAATCAATCTGAGACAAACATGAAAGATAGCAAAGTAAGTACAGTCATCATAATTGGATCTGTCGAACATAGCAAAATAGGATACACTTCCCGATATCCCCAAAATTGAAAGATAAACAATAGGTATTTAGAAATTTTTCCCCAAAAACAGAACCAAGATGCTTATTGGCAAAATCCCCAAATTGTGAAAATACAAACTGTACGAGGAAACTAAGTCAATGATGTTTCTTGACTTAGGAAAAAAAATGGCTCCAAAGAAAAAGATCCCTCAAGCCAGAAAGGGAAGGAAAGAGTGTTACCAATTACTCAAAAGGAGATATCTCAACCTGAGAAGGAGGTATCTCAACCTGAGAAGGAGCAATCTCTACATGAAAAATCACACTATGAGGAAGAGTCAGATAACTCTCGGCGAGAAGTGGAGGAGCGTGAACACTCATCTCAGAAGGAGGAAGAGGGGAACAGCGGCGTACATATACCACATGTGCCGCCTGAACTACAGAGCTTAGTTCAAGCGGTGGTGACTTCTGTACTCCAGCAGCATATGAATGGAAGTGAAAGTTCTTAGGACGTCAATGACCAGAGTATGGTCCGAGAATTCCAGCAACAGCGCCCTCCCTACTTCAAAGGGAAGGAAGGGGCTGTCGGAGCTGAACATTGGCTGAAGAAGATCACTTAGATCTTAACTCTACTCAAGATCTCGAGTCATGCTGACAGGATTCTACTGGCTACATCACAACTAATTGAAGATGCCAGTAAATGGTGGGAGGTAATGGAGAAACAGCGGGCACTCGTACTAGTAAGGGAGAAGACGACCATGACCTGGGAAGAGTTTTCAACGACCTTTTTGGAACACTACTTTCCGGAGGAGAAGAAAGAGCGTCAGACTCAAGCCTTTCTGTTCTTGGTACAGGGCTCTATGATGGTGGCAGAGTATCACCAGGAATTCCTCAGTCTATCCTGCTATGAATTTTATATGGTGGATACAGAACATCGCAGGGCACAGAAGTTTGAGAGGGGTTTGCGGCCAAACATCATGGCCAAAGTGACCATATTCAAGGCAACCACACTGGCAGAGGTGGTCAGCAAGGCCACAATAGTAGAGCAGGAAATGGCTGATATGGTACGGTTTGAAAATTGCCGAGCTCCAAGTGGGAGGAGTGGGTTCCAGCCCAACAAGAAGTTCCGACCAAACTTCAGAAGACCCTCACCATCTACTGGGTCCACAGGGGGCTTTCATCCCAACCAGCCCTCCCCATCTGCATCAGTCACTCAGTCATTCAGAGGGGTGAACAACTGCTTCCACTGTGATCAGCCGGGTCACTTCAAGAGAGATTGCCCAAAGCTCAACAAGCTCTCATATTCCAGAGGATCTTTCCGTCCACCAGCTAGGCCAGCTAACTCCCGAGGAGGCTGGACGGGCGCCTAACCCTACTAGATCTGGATGATTGTTTACTTTAACACCTCCAGCAGATGTGGATCATTCAGTGATTCAAGGTATGGCAGTTGTCAGTAGTTCTTATGCTTATGCACTATTTGATTCTGGAGCTTCACACTCCTTTATATCTGCATCATTTATAACTGCTACCGGTACTTTAGTTCAAAAACTATCCACAACACTCACAATTGTATCCCCTGTCGGAGACACGTCATTAGGACTCATATGCATGGCAGTGAGTACTGAACTGCTGGACTCAGATTTGAGTTCAATTATCTGGTACTCGACATGACTGAGTACGATATTATCTTCGGCATGGATTGGTTAGCTAGTTTTCAAGCCAACATTGATTGTTGTTGCCGTAGAGTGACATTTTGGTCACCCAAAGGGAAGCAGTATGTAGTTCGTACAGACAAGCAGAGCACTGCAGGAAGGGTGAACCATTGATATTGAACTATCATCATAAACAAAGCACCAGACATTGAACTTCCGGCAATTGTGCAAGAATTTACGGATGTGTTCCCAAAAGAACTCCTTGGCTTACCACCCATGAGGGAGCTCAATTTTGAGTTCAAGCTATATCCTGGTACTTCACAAGTGTCTTTACCACATTATCGGATGGCTAGAGGAGATGTTCGAGCTAAAGAAGCAGATTGAACTGCTTAGACTGGGTTGCATCCGGAACAACACATCATCTTGGGGAGCTCCAGTGTTGTTTGTGAAGAAGAAGGACGCACTCTAAATGTGTGTGGATTACCGGAAACTGAATCAGCTAACTGTCCGGAACAAGTAGCCTTTACCCAGGATCGATGATTTATTCGATCAACTGAGGGGTTCCAGTCACTTTTCGAAGATTGATCTGATGTCCGGTTATCATCAAATCCGGGTTAAGGAGGAAGGTATAGAGAAAACAGCCTTCAGGACGCGGTATGGACTATATGACTTTGTAGTCATGCCGTTTGGACTCACCAATGCACCGGTTGTGTTCATGGATTTAATGAACAGGATCTTCCGTCGATACTTGGACTAGTTCGTGATTGTGTTTATTGATGATATCCTGATCTATTCCAAAAGTAAGGAAGACCATGCTGAACACCTGAAAATAGTTCTGGACTTCTTGAGAAAGAACAAGTTGTATGCCAAAGCAAGCAAATGTGAATTTTGGCTACCTCAGATCAAGTTCTTGGGGCATGTCATAACAGCAAGACGGTATAGCCGTGGATCGGCTACCGGTGGCGGCAGTGAGTAGTGAATGGAAAGCGCCAAAGAACGTAACCGAAGATCCGCAGCTTCTTTGGATTGGTCTGAGTATTACAGGAAGTTCATCATGGACTTCTCCAAAATTGCATCTCCATTGACTCGCACTCACTCAGAAAAGGAGTCAAATATGAGTGGACAGATCTGTGCAATGGGGGGTTTGAGGAACTGAAAGATAGAACTTACAACTGCTCCTATCTTAATTTTGCCGGAAAGAGGCAAAGGTTATGAAGTACAATGCGATGCATCAGGAGAGGGACTGGGGTGTTCACTCATGCAACATCATCGTGTGGTGGCATATGGTTCAAGACAATTAAAAATTCCTGAACGCCTCTATCCCACACATGATCTGGAATTAGCTGCAGTGGTCTACACTCTTAAAAGCTGGAGACACTATCTATATGGTGAGAAGTTTGAAGTCTTTTCAGATTACAAGAGCTTGAAGTATTTATTTGATTAGAAAGAGCTCAACCTGAGGCAGCGCAGATGGATGGAATATCTGGCGGATTATGAGTTCGCACTTCGATATCATCGGGTAAGGCAAACAAGGTGGTAGATGCTCTCAGCCGCATATCACATGCATCAGTGGCATGTTTGATCAGAACAGAATGGGAAATGCTGAATACCATTCGAGAGTTCAATCTATATATCACAAACCATGGGAGTATGTAAAATTTAATCATACGGTCCAACATGGTTACCAGGATTGAACAAGAGCAACGAGCAAATCCGGAAGTGGAGGAAATATGGGCCAAGATGTCCACTAGCGTGGTCATACCGGAATGGGAATTACGACCAGGACAGGGTCTTGTATTCCAGGGTAGAATATATGTACCAAAAAGCTGCAGAAAAGAGTTGTTGGTTGATGCACATCAGACCAAGCTCTCCATACATCTGGGCAGCACCAAGATGTATCACGACCTGAAGAGACATTATTGGTGGCATGGGCTCAAAAGAGATGTTGCAGAATTTGTGGCACACTGCTTGACTTGTCAGCAGGTTAAGACGGAACATCAGAAGCCACCAGGGTTACTCAAACCCTTATTAGTGCCAGAATGAAAATGGGAGCACATTTCCATGGATTTGTGATGGGATTGCCGGAGGTCCTCAAAGGGCAATGATGCTATATGGGTCGTGGTAGACCGACTGACCAAGTCTGCGCATTTTATTCCAATCAAGATGTCGAATTCATCTGAGACATTGGGTCGGCGGTTTATCAAGGACATCATCAGATTACATGGTATTCCTCGGACAATCGTATCTGACAGAGATGGGCGATTCACCGGCAGGGTGTGGCAGAGCATGCAGTCGGCCATGGGGACCGATCTGCTGACTAGTACAACATTCCATCCACAGACTAATGGACAGTCAGAAAGGACTATACAAACGCTGGAAGATATGTTGAGAGCGTACATGCTAGACTTCAAGGGTGGATGGGAGGATTACTTGTTGCTGGTAGAGTTCTCATATATTAACACTTACCAGGCAAGCCTTCAGATGGCCCCATTCGAGGCTTTATATGGTAGACCATGCAGGTCACCAGTGTGCTGGACCGAGGCAGGCGAGCCTGCCCTGATTGGACTCGAGCTAGTCGCAGAGACTACAACACAAATTCAGTTGATACGTCAGCATTTATTGACTGCACAGAGTTGGCAAAAGAGCTATGCTGACAAAAGGAGGAGGTTTCTCAAATTTGAAGTGGGGGACATGGTATTCTTGAAGGTCTCGCCAGGAAAGGGACACATGAGATTTGGGAAGAAGGGAAAACTGTCACCAAGATATGTGGGACCGTTTTCCATCATAAGAAAGATGGGGGATGTAGCATGTCAGTTAGCACTGCCTTCACAGTTGGCATCTCTACACGATGTGCTTCATATATCGATGCTAAAGAAGTATAATCCCGATCCGTCTCATGTATTGAATGTGCAAGATATAGAAGTACAAAGCGACGTGACATACGTCGAGAAGCCTGTCAGAATAATAGAGACAGAGCAAAGGGTGTTATGAAATAGAGCGATTCAGTTCGTCAAAATGGTATGGGATCGACATGGTATTGAGGAAGCCGCTTGGGAACCCGAATCGGAGATGAGAACAGCTCACCCTGAATTATTCATGTAATTTATTTTGGAATCCTAATTCGTTTGATTTTCGGGACGAAAATTTAAAAAAAAAAGGATTGTATTGTAATATCCTAGATTTTTCAATATATCAATATTTACGAAACTGCCATTAGAGTTATGAATTAAAGGGTTATGATCGTAGATGAGAAACTGTTGGGACCTATTGTTCAAGTAAGAACCAATGTACTTGGTATAAGGTTCAAATTAAGTTAAATGGGTAATGTACAATTATTTGGGTCAAAGTGGTTAATGGGTCAAAGGACCCAATTGGGACCCAATGGGTCGTTGTGGATATGTTTGACCATTGGGTGAGCTCAAGCTTAATTGAGTTTGGATTGAGATAATTAAATGATTGAGTTTGGATTGAGATGAATTAAATGTTTGAGTTTGGATTGAGTTGGAATAAATGATTGAGTTTGGAAAGTTAATTAAATGATTTGAGTTTAGATGGAGTTAAATTAAATGATTGAGTTGAGTTAATGTAAATGTGAGGGAGAAGGTTTGTAGTTTCAAATTAGAACCACTCCACATGTTGGATGCATGGAGAGGTCATCTCATGCATGAAACCCCTAGATAAGTAATTAATGGGGTGGCGGTTTTATGGAGTTACAAATGGTGAGGGTGTGTTTCAAATTCAAACCACTTCTTACACGTTGGAATTGCATGGAGATTTTATGTTATGCATGAGAGATTAGTCTATGCATGAAGGGAATTGGATAGTTGGATGGTCCAAGGGTTAAGACACAAAACTGTTGGCATGTAGGAGTTTTCATCTCAAGAATGAAACTCCCACATGAGCACATAATGGAAGGTGGTGGTTATGGAACTCAATATTCAAATATGACCGTTGCATGCTATGGGAGTTTCATCTTAAGGATGAAACCCCCAAGATGGAAGTTAAATAAGCATGTGGAGTTACTCAAGGTCAACCAAAAGCTAGCCGTTGGGTACCTTGGGAGTTTCATCTCAAGGATGAAACCCCAAGGGAGACATTAAACAAATGGGAGTTACAAAATGGTTTCCCACATGGAGAAGTGATGAGGTAGGTTGCATCTAGGGCAGCTCAAGAGGTAAAAACCGTTGGAGGGTTTCATCTCAAGGATGAAACCCCCAAAAGGAATAAGTAATGGAAATGAATGGGAGGGGAGTTACATGTGGTGCCAACGTTAGGCTGAAGTTGGTTAACCAAAGATAGAATTTTATCTCCATTCACTCTCACTCTCTCTCTCTCTCTCTCCCTTGGCCGTTCTCCATCTCTCAAGACCAAAGGCATTGGCTGATTGTCTCTCATACCAATCAGTCCTTGGCTGATCTTTCCACCAAGACAAAATACACATAGAGCAAAGGAGTTTGGCATCAAGGTTATCACTCTCATCCAAAGCCAAATTTCTCTCTCTCTCTCAAATCAATACTTTGGCTAAACCATTTCAAGGAGTCTTCAAGCAAGATCAGTCTCAACTAAAGGAGAAGGAAGGAAGGACTAAGAAGGAACGAAAGAGCAAACCGGAGTAAAGATCAAGAAGTAGTCAAAGAACCGAAGGAGTCGCGGTATTGGTAAGTGCACTATGAACCCTTGTTAAATAAGTTGGTTAAGGGAATATGATCCGGCCATTGTATGGCCGAATCTATCAAGGGTTTTAGATCATGGATTATGTTGTTTAGAAAGGGCAAAACATGGATCGTTGAGTTCGGCCACTTGGATGGCCGAACCCCATGGAAGAATGTGGTGACTTTTATGGTTTTTAAGGGATAAAATCCACATCATGTAATGAAGGTTTTAAAAGGGTTTTGAATGAAGATAAGTTTAATATCTTGGGTTGGCCATTGGATGGTTGGACCATATGGTTATCATGGCTAAAGAGTAGAGCCTAAATGATATATAAATGATGGGATAATTGAGTCAAGAGAACCATAGGGTTCGGCCATGTGTATGGCCAAACCCCATGAACTATTTTAATGGTCATTTGGATTAAGAACATGGTTGGAGATTTTGAAGGATTATATGCTTTTGTTTTAAGAATCACTCATGCTTATGGACTTAGTATAGGTAAATAATTAGCCACCATAGATGATGGAAAGAGGGACAAAAACCAATATGAAGAGGTTTGGCCATGTAGTATGGCCGAACCCCACTAATAGTCATTTGGTGGACTTAATGGTTAACATATAATGTAATTGGGAAAAATCAAAATGGAGATGTATGTATGAAAGATTTAAAGGATCAAAAATTAAGTGGTGAGGTTCGGCCATGTTGTATGGCTGAACCCCACTAAGGTGGATTGGATGTGGACTTTGGTTTTTAAGAAAAATTAAACAAAGGGTTATGCTAGTGGCAAGATGGTAAATATGAATAAAATGATCAAAGGAAAGAAGGGTCAAAATCAAAGAGGTAAGGTTCGGCCATGTTGTATGGCCGAACCCTACCAAAGTATGGTTGTAGTTAAGGTGTTTGATTAAGTTATTTGAATGGTGTGTTTGGGCTTAAGAATCCAAATGAGGGATTAAAACAAAATTAAGTGAGGTTCGGCCATGGTGTATGGCCGAACCCCACAAGGTTGCATTTGGTGGATTGGTGTTTGTATATAAGTTATTTGTATGGTTTTGGTTAAATAAAAGAGAGACCCAAATTTAAGTGGGTGAGGTTCGGTCATGGGGTATGGCCGAACCCCACAAAGTGGTTTTTGGGATTTGGACTAAGGTGGAAATTATATGGACATATGTTTGACTTGTTGTTATATAAATAGGGTAACGGGATTTCTTGAGCGGTGTACAAGTCGTGAACGGGTGACGGTTTAAAAGAGCGGTCAATCTAAG
This sequence comes from Chimonanthus salicifolius, assembly GCA_013350335.1. NCBI lineage: Eukaryota > Viridiplantae > Streptophyta > Magnoliopsida > Laurales > Calycanthaceae > Chimonanthus > Chimonanthus salicifolius. Next base: position 9,341 of record JAAGOE010000340.1, read on the forward strand.
TGAATTTTGTGTAGGTTTCCTACATTTTTGTAACCACACTTATATTTGATGTTTTATCTTAATTTTGATGAAAAATGTGCTAAGTTATTATATTTCAAAGTGGTTTTGTATGTTAAGATGTATTTACAAATGGCATGAACTCATGGACATGTCATGCATGGCATGGGGTGATGATTATGGAAACCGGAGGCCACACTCCGTCGGGGCGTCCGAAAGACCACTGTGGGGTACCTTGATGATGAGAAATTCCATCAAGAGGAAACCGGAGGCCACACTTCGTTGAGGCGTGCAAAAGAACACTGTGGGGTACCTTGATGATGAGAATCCCGTCAAGGGGAGGCTATGTATATTTGTGATGGGTGGGACTCATTACAGTGCATAACATACATGGCATTGTTTTATGTGATTTTGATGAACATGTATTATCATATTATTTGCATGTTTTTATACTAACCTTGTGGTAACCCTAATCGGAAACACCTATTGGGCGCGTTAATCTAACGCCCTATCTCTATCCTTAGTGGATGACGCAGGAAAGGGGAAGAACGAGGATCGTGAAGGAAACCAAGCATAGGAGCTTGGGCTTTTGAATGGACTTTAATTTATGGACTTTTTATTTGGACAATGTAATTTGATAGTTAGATGATGTTGGCATGTAATAATTTAGTTAACTAGCTTTGGTTTGGTATGTTTTGGATGGTTTGGAATGAATCTTTAGTCTAAGGTTATTTTAGTAATTTTGGAGAATATGATTATGTACTTTGCTATCTAAAAATATGAAATGGAGTAGTTTTAGGATCTATTATAACCCGCAGTTAGATTAAGATTAAGTTTATTCCGCAAGTCTTATTTGTACCATGTGTGGATCGGTTCTTATGGACTTAGTTCATACGCACATGGGCTTGGCCAGTTAAGGGTTGGACTTTAGAAGTCCGAACTTAACTCGAGTCGTGACGTCCCGCCCCGATCACTTGTTTATTATTATTTAAAAAAAAATAAACTCTGATTTTAGAGTGAAAAGGGCGGGGTGTTACATAGATTTTGATGAAGCATTTGCCCCCGTAGCAAGATTAGAATCCATTAGAATTTTTCTCTCAATTGCTCGCCACCTCAAGTTCAAATTCTACCAAATGGATGTGAAAGGTGTCTTCTTGAATGTATTTTTAAATGAGCAAGTGTTCGTAGAACAGCCCAAAGGATTCATTGATCCAACATTTCCAAACCATGTGTTGAAACTCAAGAAAGCTCTATATGGCCTTAAACAAGCGCCAATAGCCTAATATGAGAGATTAACCCAATTCCTACTTGGTCACAAGTTTCAAAGGGGGAGTGTAGACAAGACTCTGTCTGTCCAAAAAACTAAAGAGTCTATCCTTATTGTCCAAATCTATGTGGATGACATAGTATTTGGGTCTACATGTGAAAAGTTTGCACTGAATTTCTCTAAACTCATGAAATCTGAATTTGAAATTAGTATGGTGGGAGAACTAAACTATTTCCTTGGTCTTCAAATCAAGCAAAGTCATGATGGACTTTTTATCTCCCAATCCAAGTATGCAAAAGAACTTGTAAAGAAATTTTGTCTAGAAGGATGTAAACATGCGACCACCCCTATGAGCACAACCATCAAATTATTCAAAGATGAGAATGGGACATCGACCCCAGCTTGTATAGAAGCATGATAGGAAGTCTCTTGTACCTCACAATAAGTTGACCAGACAACTCATTTAGTATAGGAGCTTGCACCAGATTTGAATCCATACCTAAAGAGTCACACCTTAAAGTTGTTAAACGGATTATTAAATATGTGGCTGGTACTACCTTTACATGGAATTTAGTTTCCATATGATATTTCCTTCTTGATAGCTGTATACACAGATGTAGACTGGGATGGAAATATTGATGACAAAAAATCTACCAATGGAGGCTTCTTCTACGTCGGAAATTGTTTAGTGGCATGACATAACTACAAACAATCCTCAATGTCTCTCTCCACAACTGAAGCAAAGTACATTGCAGCTGCAAGCTGTTGTACCCAACTGATCTGGATGACACAAATGTTGGTCAATTATGGACTTAAGCAAGAATCCATGACATTTTACTGCCATAACACTAGCGCAATAAATATTTCCAAGAATCCAGTACAACATTCCAAGACCAAGCACATAGACACAAGGCAACATTTCATAAGAGAATTGGTGGAGGAGAAAACTATCGAATTTGTACACATCTCCACGGAAAACAAATTGGCAGATATCATGACAAAACCCTTGGATTCATCACGATTTCTCTCCCGACGTAAGGCCATTGGCATGTGTGCATCGCAATAACTCCTCATGCTCATAATGTGCACACTTCATGTAACACCCCGCCCTTTTCACTCTAATTTTCAGAGTTTATATATGTTTTTTTTAAATATAATAATCATGTGACCGGGGCGGAGTGTCATGACGCGAGTTAAGTTCGGATCTCTAAATCCGACCCTTAATTGGCCAAGCCCATGTACGTATGTAATAAGTCCATAAAACTGATCCGCACATGGTACAAATACAACTTGCGGAATTAACTTAGTCTTAAACTAACTGAGGTTATAATAGATCCTAAGACTAATCCATTTTTAACTTAAGATAGCAAAGTACAAGATTTATTTTCCAAAATTACCAAATAACCTTAGTCTACCATTCATTCCAAACCATCCAAAATAAAACAAACCATAGCATCTACCTAACTACTTATTACATGCCAACACAACTAATTACCAAATTACATTGTCCGAATAAATCAATTAACAGGTCCATAAATAGTCCATTCAAAGTTCATTCCAAGTCATTCAAACCGCCCAAGTTTTCTTGCTTGGTCCCCTTCTCGATCCTCAATCTTTGACTTTCCTACGTCATCCACTAAGGATATAGATAGGGCGTTAGATCAACGCGCCCAGTAGTGTTTCCGAATAGGGCTACCACATGGTTAGTCGAAAACATGCAAATAGTATAATAATAATACAAGTGTGACAAAATTCCATAAAAACATGCTATGTATGAAATGAACATGTAATGAGTCCCACCCATTACCATTCAACGTAATCATCACTTGACGGGATTCTCATCGTCAAGGTAACCCACAGTGGTCTTTCGGACGCCCCGACGGAGTGTGGCCTCCGGATTCCTCTTGATGGGATTCTCATCATCAGGGTACCCCACAGTGGTCTTTCGGACGCCCCGAAGGAGTGTGGCCTCTGGTTACAATACCATTATCCCATGCGATGCATGAGATATCTATGCAAACATTGCATTTAGAAATATAACTTTACATTCACCAAAACTTATCAAAATCAACTTAAAACAGTAAATAGGAGTGTGGTTACAATAAAGGTAGGAAACCTACACTAGATTACTTTGTTTGACCCTTCTTTTGAACCGTCGTCCGATCACGGCTTGTACACCGTTCTAGAAATCCAAATACCATATGAACATAACAGCAAGTTAATCATTTGACCATAAGATTCTAATTTGATCTAAATCCCAAAAATCCACTTTGTGGGGTTCGGCCATACCCCATGGCCGAACCTCACCTATTTACCAATTGATCTCTCTTAATTTGGATTAATACCATCCAAATAATTTATTGACAACCTCAATCCACAAAATATCACTTGGTGGGGTTCGACCATACTACATGGCCGAACCATACTATATTGGTTTGGGTCCATACATCCAACCCCATGATCATACCATTTTTGATCATTTCATCAATAATTACCTTTATGCCATCGCTACCAATAAATAATTTTACTAACTTTAAAAACCAGCGATCCTTTCCATAAAATCGATTCATAAAGCCCATACCATGATCCATGGGTTCGGCCCTATACATGGCCGAACCCTATGGTTCACTTGGTCCAATAATCACCATGATTACTCATGGTTTTAACATGCTAATTCAACCATGAATAATACATGGTTCAGCCGGATAATAATCAACCAAAAACAGTAACCAAATATTCCATTAATTGCCATAAAAATCGCCATAATTTTATATGGTTTTTAGCTCACAAAACCATCAACTACTTTCATGGAATGTCATACCATTTCATGGGGTTCGGCCAACCCAATTGGGCCGAACCTCATGGCCTATGGTTTAGATCCATTTATCCAATTATAAACTTAGCACTAAGTCCACCAAGTGACCCTTTAGTGGGGTTCGGCCATACTACATGGCTGAACCTCACCAAACTGATTTGTCCATCTTTCCATCATCTTTGATGGCTAATTAATTTCTTATATTAAGTACATAGATAAACCTATCTTATTCTTAAATCAAAGCACATAATGATGAGATAATATCCATCCTACACTTAACCCAAATAACCATAAAAAACAGTCCATGGGATTAGGCCATACACATGGCCGAACCCCAAGGTTTCCTTGATGTAAACCCTCCAATATTTGTCCATAATTTTTTATCAGCACTTAGCTTAATAAACACATAATTCAGCCATGTAATAACTGGTCAAAATCAGTGACTTATCTCCCTTTAAAATCCTTTAAAAGAACTTCAATACATAATATGAATTTCATCTCTCAAACACCATAAAAATCACCAAGTTTTCCCATGGGGTTCGGCCATCCAAAGGGCCGAACCCTATGGTCCATATTTTGTCACTTTTAAACATCATAATCCCATATTTAAACCATTGATGGATCTGGCCATATGATGGCCAGATCTCATTTTCTTAACCAATCTATTAAACAAGGGTTCAAAATGTACTTACGAATACCGCGTCTCCTTCGGTTCTTTTGACTCCTTTCTTGACCCTTTATTTCCTTGACCTCTCCTTCTCTCTTACTGTTCTTTGGGCTAAGACTGATCTTGTTGCAAGCTTCTTAAGATAATTCAGCCAGATGATAAGGATTTGAGAGAGAGAGAGAAAAAGAATTTTGGCTTTGGATGGGAAACCTTGATGCCAACTCATTTGCTCAATGTATACTTTTGTCTTGGTGAAATAAATCAATCAAGGACTGATTTCATATCATTAACCAGCTGCTGTTCTTGATCTTAGAGAGAGATAACAGTCCAAGGAAGAGAGAGATAGAGAGAGTAAAATGAGAGCCCTTTGTTTCACCAAAACCAGCCTAAGGTTAACATTGTGTAACTCACCTCACCTTAATCAAAGTTCTTTATGTTACTTGGGGGTTTCATCTATGAATTGAAACACCCCAAGCAACAAACGTCCCTTGTGGCTGGACTTGTGTAACCTCCCCTTTCCTTAAGGTCTCACATGGGAGTTTCATTTTGAAATGTAACTCCCATGTGCTGCACCGTCCCTCTATTGTTTGCCTCTATGTTTTGGCTTGTGTAACAGCCACCATTCTCATGTGTAACTCCACAAACAGCAGCTCCATTCAGTTCCATTTGGCCTTCATCAACATCCCATGTGGGAGTTCTATCATTGGAATAAAACTCCCCTCCTCCAAGTGTGAACACACTTTGTAACTTCCATTGGTTTAATATCTATTTTGATTTTGAAATGCCATAATCTTTTGTGTGTAACTCCTCCAATCAGCAACCCATTTATTCTCCAACCTTGGAGTTACATGCATGAACTATCAATCTATGTATTGGCTGTCTTTTGAAGACCCAAAGCATGAATTCCAAACCATTTCCAACGTGCATATAATTTGCATTTGAAATAATCCTCTCACCTTTGTAACTCCCATAACGGCAACTCCAATTGCTCTATGACTAAATGTTTTATGCTAGAAGTAAACCCCCATGCAGCCAACGTGGGGTATTATTTGAATTTGAATCCCACAAACCTTTTATCTACTCACCTCACTCATTTTGATATTCCATCTATCCCATTTATTTAACTCATCCAACTTAACTCATTCATTTAATTTAACTTAACTAATAACTTTAACTCATTCAAACTCCATTATTTACTTCAACTCAAACCCAACTCAAACATTAATTCATCTTACCTAATTAAGCTTTAAGCTCACCAAATAGTCAAATATGTCAACTATGACCCATTGGGTCCCATTTTGGCCATTTTGACCCATTTGACGCAATTACAAATCTTGACCCGTTTGAGTACTTCTCATCAATTTATTTGTCTTGTAAACATAACTACTAACATTGGGTCTTGATTGGACCATTGGCCCAACACTTTACCCATTAAAAACATATCAAATAAATCACAATGGCAATTCCGTAAATATGAATAAATTCACGTAAATTGATATCTTTGAAATTCCAGGGTGTTACAATACAATCCTCTTTTTATAATTTTCGTCCCGAAAATCAAACGAAGTAGGATTCCGACACACATCACACAAACAACTCAGGGTGAGCCGTGCTCATCTCCGATTCTAGTTCCCAAGTGGCTTCCTCAGCACCATGCCGATCCCATACCACCTTGACGAACTGAATTGCTCAATTCCACAACACCCTTTGCTCACTCTCTAATATTCTGACCGGCTTCTCGATATAAGTGGCGTCGCTTTGCACATCTATGTCTTGCACATTCAAGACATGAGACGGATCGGGGTTGTACTTCCTCAGCATCGACACATGGAATACATCATGTAGAGACGCCAACTGCGAAGGAAATGCCAACTGATAGGCTACATCTCCCATCCTTCTTATAATTGAAAACAGGTCCCACATATCTTGGCGACAATTTCCTTTCTTCCCAAATCTCATGTGCCCTTTCTCGTGGCGAGACCTTCAAGAATACCATGTCTCCCACTTCAAATTCGAGAAACCTCCTCCTCTTATCAGCATAGCTCTTTTGCCGACTCTGTGCGGTCAACAAATGTTGACGTATCAACTGGATCTGTGCAGTCGTTTCGGCAACCAACTCGGGTCCTATCAACGCAGGTTCGCCGACCTCGGTCCAGCACACAGGTGACCTGCATGGTCTACCATACAAAGCTTCGAATGGTGCCATCTGAAGGCTTGCTTGGTAGCTATTGTTATAAAAAAACTCCACCAATTGCAAATGATCCTCCCATCCACCTTGAAGTCTAGCATGCACGCCCTCAGCATGTCCTCCAATGTTGTATTGTTCTTTCCGACTGTCCATCATCTGTGGATGAAACGCTGTGCTAGTCAGTAAATCTGTTCCCATGGTTGACTGCATACTCTGCCATACCCCGCCAATGAATCGCCATCTCTACTCAGATACGATTGTCCGAGGAATACCATGTAATTTGATGATGTCCTTGATATACCGCCGACCCAATGTCTCAGATGAATCCGACACCTTGATAGGAATAAAATGCCGCGGATTTGGTCAGTCGGTCCTACCACGACCCATATAGCGTCATTGCCCTTCGAGGACCTCGGCAATCCCGTCACAAAGTCCATGGAAATGTGCTCCCATTTCCATTCTGGCACAGATAAGAGTTTGAGTAACCCTGGTGGCTTCTGGTGTTCCGTCTTAACTTGCTGACAAATTAAACAATGAGCCACAAACTCTGCAACATCCTTCTTGAGTCCATGCCACCAATTATGGTCTTTTTAAGTCATGGTACATTTTTGTGCTACCCGGATGAATGGAGAGCTTGCTCTGATGTGCCTCTATCAGTAATTCTTTTCTACAGCTTCTTGGCACATAATTCTACCCCGGAACATAAGACCCTGTCCCTGGTCGTAATTCCCAATCCGGTACAACCTCGCCAATAGACATCTTGGCCCATGTCTCTGCCATTTCCGGATCTGCTCGCTGGTTCCTGTTCATTCTTTGTAACCATGTTGGATCGTATGATCAAATTGTACATACTCCCATGGTTTGTGATGTATAGATTGAACTCACGAATGGTATTCAACATCTCCCATTCGGTCCTGATCAGACATGCCACTGATGCATGAGACATACGGCTAAGAGCATCTGCCACCTTGTTGGCCTTTCCCGGATGATATCGGAGTGCAAATTCATAGTCCGCCAGATATTCCATCCATCTGCGCTGCCTCAGGTTGAGTTCTTTCTGATCAAATAAATACTTCAAACTCTTGTGATCTGAAAAGACTTCAAACTTCTCACCATATAGATAATGTCTCCAGCTTTTAAGAGCGAAGACGACCGCAGCTAATTCCAGATCATGAGTGGGGTAGAGACGTTCATGTATCTTTAGTTGTCTAGATCATATGCCACCACACGATCACATTGCATGAGTGAACATCCCAGTCCCTTTCCTGATGCATCACATTGTACTTCATAACCTTTGCCTCTTTCCGGCGAAACTAAAATAGGGAGCAGTTGTAAGTCTCTCTTTCAGCTCTTTCAAACCTCTGATTGCACCAACTCTGACCACTCATATTTGACCCCTTTCTGAGTGAGTCGAGTCAATGGAGATGCTATTTTAGAGAAATCCATGATGAACTTCCTATAATATCCAGCCAAACCCAGGAAGCTACGGATCTTAGGTGACATTTTTTCGGTGGTTTTCCACTCCCTCACTGCTGCCACCTTTGCCGGATCAACAGCTATACCATCAGCTGTTATAACATGCCCTAAGAATTTTGACCTCAGGTAGCCAAAATTCGCATTTGCTTACTTTGGCATACAGCTGTTCTGTCTCAAGGTGTTCAATACTATTCGTAGATGCTCAGCATGATCCTCCTGACTCTTGGAATAGATCAGGATATCGTCAATGAACACTATAACAAATTGATCCAGATATGGTCGGAAGATTCTGTTCATTAAGTCCATGAACACAGCCGGTGCATTGGTAAGCCCAAAAGGCATGACTTCAAATTCAAATAGTCCATACCGTGTCTTGAAAGTTGTCTTCTCTATATCTTCCTCCCTGACCAGGATTTGATGATAATCGGACATCAGGTCAATCTTGGAAAAGTGACTAGAACCCCTCAACTGATTGAATAAATCATCGATCCTGGGTAGATGATACTTGTTCCGGACAGTTAGCTGATTCAACTTCCGGTAGTCCACACACATTCTGAGTGAACCATCCTTCTTTTTTCACGAACAACACGAGAGCTCCCCATGATGATGTGCTGTTCCGAATGCAACCCAGTCTGAGTAATTCATCAAGCTGCTTCTTCAACTCGAACATTTCTGCTGGTGCCATCCGATAATGGGGTAACGACACTGGTGAAGTACCAGGATACAGCTTGATCTCGAAATTGAGCTCCTTCATAGGTGGTATACCAGGGAGTTCTTTTGGAAAGACATCGGCAAATTCTTTCCCAGTTGCTGGAAGCTCAATGACTGGTGCTTTGTTGATGACAATATTGTTCAACACCAAATGGTGCAACCCTTTCCTGCAGTCTGCTTTGTCTTGTCGGCAACGACTATATACTGCTTCCCTCGGGTGACCAAAATGTCACTCTTCGGCGATAACAATCAATATTGGCTTCATAACTAGCCAACCAGCCATACCGAATATAATATCGTACTCAGTCATGTCGAGTACCAGATAATTGAAACTCAAATCTGAGTCCAGCGAGTTCTGTATTTATGGCCGTGCATATGAGTCCCAAAGACGTATCTCCGACAGGGGATACTACTGTGAGTGTGGTGGACAGCTTTTGAACTAGTGTACTAGTAGCAGTTATAAAGGATACAGATATAAAAGAGTGCGATGCTCCAGAATCAAACAATGCATAAGCATAAGAACTATTGACAACGGCCATACCTTGAATCACAGAATGATCCACATTCTCAGGAGGTTCCAGAGCAAATAGTGGTCCAGATCAGGTAGGATTAGGGGCCATACCCGCCTGATTATAAGTCCTGCCTCCTCGGGAGTTAGTTGGCCTAGCTGGTGGACGGAAAGATCCTCTGGAATATGAGAGCTTATTGAGTTTAGGACAGTCTCTCTTGAAGTGACCCGACTGATCACAATGGAAACAGTTGTTCATCCCTCTGAATGACTGAGTAACTGATGCAGATGGGGAGGGCTGATTGGGACGAAAGCCCCCTGTGGACCCAATAGATGGTGAGGGTCTACTGAAGTTCGGACGGAATCTCTTGTTGGGCTGGAACCCACCCCTCCCACTTGGAGCTCGGCGGTTGCCAAACCATACCATGCATGCATTCAACTCCTGTTCTACTATTGTGGCATTGCTGACCACCTCAGCCAATGTGGTGCACTTGAATATGGTCACTTTGGCCCTGATATTTGGCCGTAAACCCCTCTCAAACTTCCTTGCTCTGCGATGTTCTGTGTCCACCATATAGAATGCATAGATGGATAAACTGAGAAATTCCCAGTGGTACTCTGCCACCGTCATAGAGCCCTGTACCAAGGACAGAAAAAAATTGCGTCTGTCGCTCCTTCTCCTCCTCCGGAAAGTAGTGTTCCAGAAAGGTTGCTGAAAACTCATTCCATGTCATGGCCGTCCTCTCCCTAACTGGTTTGAGTGTCCTCTGCTTCTCCACCACCTCCCACCATTTACCAGCATCTTCTATTAGTTGTGAAGTAGCCAGTAGAATCCTGTCAGCATGACTCGAGATTTTAAGTAAATTTAAGATCTGAGTGATCGTCTTCAGCCAGTGCTCAGTTCCGACAGCCCCTTCCTTCCCTTTGAAGTAGGGAAGACGCTGTTGCTGGAATTCTCGAGCCATACTCCGGTCATTGGCATCCTTGGAACTTTCACTCCCATTCATATGTTGCTGGAGTACAGAGGTTCCCACTGCTTGAACTAAGCCCTGAAGTTCAGGCGGCACATGTGGTATATGTACACCACTGTTCCCTTCTTCCTCCTTCCGAGATGAGTGTCCCGCTCCCTCCTTTCTCGCCGAGAATGATGTGACTCTTCAGAATGGTGTGACTTTCAGAGTGATGTGACCTTTCAGAATGATGTGACTCTTCCTCATTATGTGTTTTTCCAGCCCCTTCTTTAGGCTGAGAATGCTTTTCCTCTGGTGGAGATCTTTCCCTTCCTTCCTCATACTGAACGAGTGGTATCTCTTTTTCTTTCCCTTTCTTGCTTTGTAGGATCTTTCTTTTTGGTGCCATTTTCTCTAAGTCGCGAAAACATAATTACCTTAGTTTCTTCATACAGTTTGTGTTTTCACTATTTTGGGGAGATTTCCAAATAAGCAATCTTGGTTTTCTTTTGTTTTTGGGGAAAATTTCTAAATACCTATTATTTGTTTTCTTACTCAATTTGGGGAATATTGGGGGATGTATATCCTATTTTTCTACGTTTAATACATCAATTATAATACTGTACTTTTGCTATCTTTCACTGTTGTTCTCAAATTGATTTGTTCAGTCTGAGTCCACGAAGTAAATTAATCCGGCCCCAGTCAGCGGACTCCGAAGAGTCGGTCAGTTGGGATTCTTATCCGTCAGTGAAACATGAAACCGTCTTAATCTTACTTCGGAAGATTCAACTTCCCGTTTTGCTCTGATACCAACTGTAACACCCCCCTTTTCACTCTAATTTTCAGAGTTTATATATTTTTTTTTAAATATAATAATCATGTGATCGGGGCGGAGTGTCACGACGCAAGTTAAGTTCGGATCTCTAAATCCGACCTTTAACTGGCCAAGCCCATGTGCGTATGTAATAAGTCCATAAAACTGATCCGTACATGGTACAAACACAACTTACAGAATTAACTTAGTCTTAAACTAACTGAGGTTATAATAGATCCTAAGACTAATCCATTTTTAACTTAAGATAGCAAAGTACAAGATTTATTTTCCAAAATTACCAAATAACCTTAGTCTACCATTCATTCCAAACCATCCAAAATAAAACAAACCATAGCATCTACCTAACTACTTATTACATGCCAACACAACTAATTACCAAATTATATTGTCCAAATAAATCAATTAACAGGTCCATAAATAGTCCATTCAAAGTTCATTCCAAGTCATTCAAACCACCCAAGTTTCCTTCCTTGGTCCCCTTCTCGATCCTCAATCTTTGACTTTCCTGCGTCATCCACTAAGGATATAGATAGGGCGTTAGATCAACGCGCCCAGTGTTTCCGAATAGGGCTACCACATGGTTAGTCGAAAACATGCAAATAGTATAATAATAATACAAGTGTGACAAAATTCCATAAAAACATGCTATGTGTGAAATGAACATGTAATGAGTCCCACCCATCACCATTCAACGTAATCATCACTTGACGGGATTCTCATCGTCAAGGTAACCCACAGTGGTCTTTCAGACGCCCCGACGGAGTGTGGCCTCCGGATTCCTCCTGATGGGATTCTCATCATCAGGGTACCCCACAGTGATCTTTCGACGCCCCGACGGAGTGTGGCCTCTGGTTACAATGCCATTATCCCATGCGATGCATGAGATGTCTATGCAAACATTGCGTTTAGAAATATAACTTTACATTCACCAAAACTTATCAAAATCAACTTAAAACAGTAAATAGGAGTGTGGTTACAATAAAGGTAGGAAACCTACACTAGATTACTTTGTTTGACCCTTCTTTTGAACCGTCATCTGATCATGGCTTGCACACCGTTCTAGAAATCCAAATACCCTATGTACATAACAGCAAGTTAATCATTTTACCATATAATTCTAATTTGATCTAAATCCCAAAAATCCACTTTGTGGGGTTCGGCCATACCCCATGGCCGAACCTCACCTATTTACCAATTGATCTCTCTTAGTTTGGATTAACACCATCCAAATAATTTATTGACAACCTCAATCCACAAAATATCATTTGGTGGGGTTCGGCCATACTACATGGCCGAACCACACCATATTGGTTTGGATCCACACATCCAACCCATGATCATACCATTTTTTATCATTTCATCAATAATTACTTTATGCCATTGCTACCAATAATAATTTTGCTAACTTTAAAAACCAGCGATCCTTTCCATAAAATGGATTCATAAAGCCCATACCATGATCCATGGGGTTCGGCCCTATACATGGCCGAACCCTATGGTTCACTTGGTCCAATAATCACCATGATTACTCATGGTTTTAACATGCTAATTCAACCATGAATAATACATGGTTCAGCCGCATAATAATCAACCAAAAACAGTAACCAAATATTCCATTAATTGCCATAAAAATCACCATAATTTTATATGGTTTTTAGCTCACAAAACCATCAACTACTTTCATGGAAATGTCATACCATTTCATAGGGTTCGGCCAACCCAATTGGCTGAACCTCATGGCCTATGGTTTAGATCCATTTATCCAATTATAAACTTAGCACTAAGTCCACCAAGTGACCTTTAGTGGGGTTCGGCCATACTACATGGCCGAACCTCACCAAACTGATTTGTCCATCTTTCCATCATCTTTGATGGCTAATTAATTTCTTATATTAAGTACATAGATAAACCTATTTTATTCTTAAATCAAAGCACATAATGATTACATAATATCCATCCTACACTTAACCCAAATAACTATCAAAGCAGTCCATGGGATTAGGCCATCACATGGCCGAACCCCAAGGTTTCCTTGATGTAAACCCTCCAATATTTCCATAATTTTTTATCAGCACTTAGCTTAATAAACACATAATTCAGCCATGTAATAACTGGTCAAAATCAGTGACCTTATCTCCCTTTAAAATCCTTTAAAAGAACTTCAATACATAATATGAATTTCATCTCTCAAACACCATAAAAATCACCAAGTTTTCCCATGGGGTTCGGCCATCCAAAGGGCCGAACCCTATGGTCCATATTTTATCACTTTTAAACATCATAATCGCATATTTAAACCATTGATGGATCTAGCCATACGATGGCTAGATCTCATTTTCTTAACCAATCTATTAAACAAGGGTTCAAAATGCACTTACGAATACCGCGTCTCCTTCGGTTCTTTTGACTCCTTTCTTGACCCTTTATTTCCTTGACCTCTCCTTCTCTCTTACTGTTCTTTGGGCTGAGACTGATCTTGTTGCAAGCTCCTTGAGATAATTCAGCCAGATGACAAGGATTTGAGAGAGAGAGAGAAAAAGAATTTTGGCTTTAGATGGGAAACCTTGATGCCAACTCCTTTGCTCAATGTATACTTTTGTCTTGGTGAAATAAATCAATCAAGGACTGATTTCATATCAGAACTAGCTGCTGTTCTTGATCTTAGAGAGATGATAACAGTCCAAGGAAGAGACAGATAGAGAGTAAAATGAGAGCCCTTTGTTTCACCAAAACCAGCTAAGGTTAACCTTGTGTAACTCACCTCACCTTAATCAAAGTTCTTTATGTTACTTGGGGTTTCATCTATGAAATGAACACCCAAGCAACAAACGTCCCTGTGGTTGGACTTGTGTAACCTCCCCTTTCCTTAAGGTCTCACATGGGAGTTTCATTTTGAAATGTAACTCCCATGTGCTGCACCGTCCCTCTATTGTTTGCCTCTATGTTTTGGCTTGTGTAACAGCCACCATTCTCATGTGTACTCCACAAACAAC
>JAAGOE010000341.1:0-23645 GCA_013350335.1 Chimonanthus salicifolius
ATATTCTGTTAATCCATCCAAATTCCACTCATATAAGGAATTTCCTGAATAAGTTAATTCTGAGGTATAAGTGTATGGAGCTTCTTCAAGTTGTAGATCAACAGGGGTTGGTCTGGGATAATAATTCTTTGTCTCTGGCAATTTCGCCTGAGGATTCCATTTCTTTAGACGATTTATTAATAAATCCTCTGAAGCAGAGACTCTTAGGATGCTGAATCCTTTTCCTCCCATATTGAGACTTTCCATTCTATTGGATAATTCTTTTTGCATTTCGTCTGTCAATATGAATGGTCCTTCTTGCAGAGTAATCCCTTTAGGTAATTGTCTGGGAACATAAACTGCATTGGCAGACCTTTCTTCTAATTTTTCATTTTTATCTTTATTGAATTCAGATTTTAATTTGATTGTTCTTTCTATTCGATCTGTTTGTTCTCCAATGGTTAATAGACACAGATTGGTATAATTATTTTGTTCAATTTATTTCCCAATACCTATACCTATGTCTCTAGCATTTGGATCTTGATTTTGTTTCATAAATAGATGCATTCTTTACATGCATGCAAATTCTTGGTTTCTGCTATTATGGGACAGAAATATCAAGTTTCTTCCAAGGTGGATGTGATTATCAACTTCTTTTCCTTCAGTGTCTTCCAGGTTCTGTAGCTTTTCCTATAACTCTTATTTGTTCTGGGCTTTGAGTTTCTTTTTCTTTTGATTTTCCCTTTTTTTTAAAATATTCCATAAACCCAATCAAAGAAAGGTATATTTCTTTCTTCTTCCTCCATTTGGGAATACCATAATTCTCTCATTTTATCCTTTTCTTCTGTGTTAAACTTTTTAAAGACACCAATCTTTTAAGGATGATTTTCAAATTTTCTCTAAGATATGGTTTATCAATTGGAATTTTTTGACAGGTATTTCTTCTGGCTTTTTGAATGCTAACCATTCTTATGGCTCCTTGGAGAAAATCACTCTCACTAGGTTATAAGTTTTTTGTGACGAAGTTCTTTTATACACGGGTGTGTTCGATTCCACTTTCTTTGTTCCTAAAACTTTGATCCATTTCCTCCTTTTCACTACTCCTTTGGTCATCATCCAATTTCTCTAATTTAAAACTCTTTCTTCCTTCCGTATAACCGGCAAAGCTTCTCCTAGCCTTTTTCCATTTTCTTCTGAAATTGACTTCAACATTACCATTTGGTAGTTTGACTATACTTTGTAGATCATCTGTGATTTCATTTACTCTTGGGGTGACATCTTCTATTTGCCAATTTCCTGGGAGAACAACTTCTTCCCAGCTGATGACTCTTGGGATGAACACATTATGTTAAAGTTTGTTTCCATCAGAACTGTAGTTTTTTCTTTATCAACCTTATCTCTATAGGCTATCATGGGAAAGACAGAGATCATGGATTTGTAGAAACACACGATAAACTATAGCAAAAGGTTTACTTCTTGGACTCATTTTTAATCCTTTACTTTGAAATCCAATAGTAGCACAATCAAGAATATCATCATCATGAGCATCAATTGTGATATTGGGAAAGCAGTTAAAATAAGCAGGTCCATGACAGAGACTTGATTCAACCATAGCATAAAGAGAATCATCAAATTCATCATGTCTCTGATCTCGCTACATAAGCACAGACTGCAACATTTAATCCTAATCGAAACAACGGTTTGATTCCTACCTGAATTAATCCTATGTGCAGTAGTTGTATTGGTCCTGATTTGTTCAATAATTCTTCTATCAAGAACTTTGATCGTCTGTTTTCCTCCAGAGAGAGAAACAGTTTTTTCAACAGTTTTTATGTGATAATCATTTTGCTCTTCAAATGTGCCATTGCTATATATTTTCTGTTACAGGCAAGGCTGGCAACTTCCAATTTGATATCGCTTGATCAAAATTTTCATATATCATTTCTTCTGAATTTTTTGTTTTTTCTGACTTTTCTTTTTCTAAACTATTACGGGTAAAACTAGTTAAAGCAGACTGATAGGATGAAGAAGACGAATTAGATCTATTAGAAGGATACTGAAATGATTTTAAACCAATTCTTAAAAAGTTTTGTTTTTCCCTTAGAATTTTCCATTTTTGTGACTCGTTAGAAACAAGAAGAGTTTTTGTCAACGATTTACTGCCCTTGACGCCTGATCACGGCCTGAAGCGGGACTTACAACGCGACCACACACTCTTTTTTAAAAGATGAACGAGGCACAGAAGTGGAGAATAAGAAGGAAAATAAAAACTCTAAGAGAACTGGGTAGATCACCTGGCTAAATAGCTTCAGATCCTGGATAATAATTAATTCATCTAAATCCAGTTTTTTTTTTTTTTTTTTTTTTTTTTTTTTTTTTTTTTTTTTTTTTTTAACACAAATTTAAATACGAGATAATAATTCTAATTCTTCATTCACTCTATTACAATACTCTCTGATTTGGTTACACAGGCGTACTAACATAGATCTTCTAATAGTTTGGACACGAATAACAAGGTACCCTCCTACAGCTATATTTTCATCAATTTGTCTGATTGCATTTTCTAATCTTCTAAGCTGATGTTCACGTCGTCTTAGATCACGCAATAGTTCTTCTCTTCTAATAGAAAGAGGTGGCATCTCAGAAGGCCATAGCTTGTAGTTTTGATTCAATCCTAAAAACTTCTAATTGTATTACAGCATATGCTCGAAGCAAGAGAATCCTTCTTTTCATGTTGATAATGTTGTGGATTATTCTTATGCGGACAAGTTTGCAAATGTCTTCTTATGATTTCAATGGCTCGTTCTATTTTTCTTAGTCTTCGGACATCATCATAATATTTCTTAAGCAAAGCAAGACGGATAGACATAATGTAAAGAAACAGCATGATTAGATGATAACAAACTTATATTATCAAACTCATAAAAACTTTACTTACAGAAGATTTGTACAAGACTTTAGACTCTAGCACACTTAAACTTCAAGCTCTAGCACTCCAACTTCAAACTCACACTTACACTCACACTTTTTTTTTTTAAGAATATTATGATGATGTCGAAGACTAAGAAAATAGAACGAGCCATTGAAATCATAAGAGACATTTGCAAACTTGTCCGCATAAGAATAATCCACACATTATCAACATTGAAATAAGAAGGATTCTCTATGCATTCTGATGCATATGCTGTAATACAATTAGAAGTTTAGGAATTGAATCAAAACTACAAGCTATGGCCTTCTGAGATGCCACCTCTTTCTATTAGAAGAGAAGAACTATTGCGTGATCTAAGACGACGTGAACATCAGCTTAGAAGATTAGAAAATGCAATCAGACAAATTGATGAAAATATAGCTGTAGGAGGGTACCTTGTTATTCGTGTCCAAACTATTAGAAGATCTATGTTAGTACGCCTGTGTAACCAAATCAGAGAGTATTGTAATAGATTGAATGAAGATTAGAATTATTATCTCGTATTTAAATTTGTGTTAAAAAAAAAAAAAAAAAAAAAAAAAAAAAAAAAAAAAAAAAAAAAAATGGGATTTAGATGAATTAATTCTATTATCCAGGATCTGAAGCTATTTAGCCAGGTTGATCTACCCAGTTCTCTTTAGAGTTTTTATTTTCCTTCTTATTCTCCACTTCTGTGCCTTCGTTCATCTTTTTAAAAAGAGTGTGTGGTCGCGTTGTAAGTCCCGCTTCAGGCCGTGATCAGGCGTCAAGGGCAGTAAATCGTTGACACAAAACTCTTCTTGTTTCTAACGAGTCACAAAAATGGAAAAATTCTAAGGGAAAAACAAAACTTTTTAAGAATTGGTTTAAATCATTTCAGTATCCTTCTAATAGATCTAATTCGTCTTCTTCATCCTATCAGTCTGCTTTAACTAGTTTTACCCGTAATAGTTTAGAAAAAAGAAAGTTCAGAAAAAACAAAAAATTCAGAAGAAATGATATATGAAAATTTTGATCAAGCGATATCAAATGGAAGTTGCCAGCCTTGCCTGTAACAGAAATATATAGCAATGGCACATTTGAAGAGCAAAATGATTATCACATAAAAAACTGTTGAAAAACTGTTTCTCTCTCTGGAGGAAAACAGACGATCAAAGTTCTTGATAGAAGAATTATTGAACAAATCAGGACCAAATACAACTACCTGCACATAGGATTAATTCAGGTAGGAATCAAACCGTTGTTTCGATTAGGATTAAATGTTGCAGTCTGTGCTTATGTGCGAGATCAGAGACATGATGAATTTGATGATTCTCTTTATGCTATGGTTGAATCAAGTCTCTGTCATGGACCTGCTTATTTTAACTGCTTTCCCATATCACAATTGATGCTCATGATGATGATATTCTTGATTGTGCTACTATTGGATTTCAAAGTAAAGGATTAAAAATGAGTCCAAGAAGTAAACCTTTTGCTATAGTTTATCGTGTGTTCTACAAATCCATGATCTCTGTCTTTCCCATGATAGCCTATAGAGATAAGGTTGATAAAGAAAAAACTACAGTTCTGATGGAAACAAACTTTAACAATAATGTGTTCATCCCAAGAGTCATCAGCTGGGAAGAAGTTGTTCTCCCAGGAAATTGGCAAATAGAAGATGTCACCCCAAGAGTAAATGAAATCACAGATGATCTACAAAGTATAGTCAAACTACCAAATGGTAATGTTGAAGTCAATTTCAGAAGAAAAATGGAAAAAGGCTAGGAGAAGCTTTGCCGGTTATACGGAAGGAAGAAAGAGTTTTAAATTAGAAGAAATGGATGATGACCAAAGGAGTAGTGAAAAGGAGGAAATGGATCAAAAAGTTTTTAGGAACAAAGAAAGTGGAATCGAACACCCCGTGTATAAAAGAACTTCGTCACAAAAAACTTATAACCCTAGTGAGAGTGATTTTCTCCAAGGAGCCATAAGAATGGTTAGCATTCAAAAGCCAGAAGAAATACCTGTCAAAAAATTCCAAATTGATAAACCATATCTTAGAGAAAATTTGAAAATCATCCTTTAAAAGATTGGTTCTTTAAAAAGTTTAACACAGAAGAAAAGGATAAAATGAGAGAATTATGGTATTCCCAAATGGAGGAAGAAGAAAGAAATATACCTTTCTTTGATTGGTTTATGGAATATTTTAAAAAAGGGAAAATCAAAGAAAAAGAAACTCAAAGCCCAGAACAAATAAGAGTTATAGGAAAAGCTACAAGAACCTGGAAAGACACTGAAGGAAAAGAAGTTGATAAATCACATCCACCTTGGAAGAAACTTGATATTTCTGTCCCTAATACAGAAACCAAGAATTATGCCATGCCTGTAAAGAATGCATCTATTTATGAAACAAAATCAGATCCAAATGCTAGAGACATAGGTATAGGTATTGGAGAAATAATTGAACAAAATAATTATACCAATCTGTGTCTATTAACCATTGGAGAACAAACAGATCGAATAGAAAGAACAATCAAATTAAAATCTGAATTCAATAAAGATAAAAATGAAAAATTAGAAGAAAGGTCTGCCAATGCAGTTTATGTTCCCAGACAATTACCTAAAGGGATTACTCTGCAAGAAGGACCATTCATATTGACAGACGAAATGCAAAAAGAATTATCCAATAGAATGGAAAGTCTCAATATGGGAGGAAAAGGATTCAGCATCCTAAGAGTCTCTGCTTCAGAGGATTTATTAATAAATCGTCTAAAGAAATGGAATCCTCAGGCGAAATTGCCAGAGACAAAGAATTATTATCCCAGACCAACCCCTGTTGATCTACAACTTGAAGAAGCTCCATACACTTATACCTCAGAATTAACTTATTCAGGAAATTCCTTATATGAGTGGAATTTGGATGGATTAACAGAATATCAAATTGTCCAGATGGTTCACAGTATGTTAATATACTGTAATGCATGTGAAGTCAGAGGAAATACTCCAAGGAATATCTTTCTGATGATAACCACCTCTTTCAATGGAATATTAAGAGGATGGTGGAATTATGGATTAACTGGAGCTCAAAGACTTGAAATTGAGAGTGCTGTCAAAATGGATGAATTTGGAAGAATCCTTTATAGAGACAAAACCACAGGAAATTTAGTTGATCCAAATGTTAAGCTTGAAGCAGGTACTAGTCAAGTCCCTGATAATTGGGAAACTCAATCTGATTGTGTTAGTGTCTTGCTTCTATGCATCCTCAATGAATTCACTGGAGGAATTGCTCTAATTAAGGAGAAAAATAGGCAGCAATTACATCGCTTGAGATGTAGAAATTTAGGAGAATTTCGTTGGTATAGAGATGTATTCTTGTCAAAAGTCTACCAACTGAATGATTGTAATTCTGATATTTGGAAAGAAAGATTTATTTCAGGATTACCACCCTTATTTGCTGAAAAGGTGCGTAATTCCTTGAGAGAAGAAATGCATGGTACTATTAATTATAGTTTGCTGACTTTCGGAGGAATTATACAAAGAATTAACAAAGTTGGCATGAATCTTTGTACTGATTTAAAGATCAGTAAACAAGCTGAAAAAATGAGAAAATATTCTGGAGATAAGAATTAGGAGATTTTTGTTTCCAGTTTGGTTTAGATCAAACACCTGAATCAAAGAGAAAACTTTCGCGTTCTAGATTTACTCAGGATAGAAGAAATAAAATGATAAGAAAGTATAAACCCGGAAGATATAAAAAAGGAAGAAAATCCGATGATATCATCCCATTCAAAAGAAAATCTAAAAATATTTCAAAAAGAAATATATAAAAGAAAATGTTCCGACTTGTTATAATTGCGGAAAAAAGGGTCATTATGCAAGTAAATGTTTTAAAAAAGAAATCCTTCTAAAAAGAACTTAGAAAAATCAATACAAAAATGATGACGAAAATACTGAAAAAGAACAATCTGATTCAAGTTCTTCAGAAGAAGAAGAAGAATATGAATCTGATTCATCAACTGATATTGAAGAAAATAGTCTTCAGGTTCAGCTCATCAAACATTCCAATCATGTACATGTCATTCAAATGAAGATGAATCTGAAGGAGAATGGTCGATACCATCTGATGAGATCTTGGTATCCACATTCGTGTCCTCACTGACCCTCAAAAATTACTTTTAGAAATGATTGATAACATACCTGATCCAGAGAAAAAAGTTCAATTTTTAAATCAGATTTCAAAATTGGGGGGAGGAGAAGAAGGAGAAAGTTCACAACAAAAAATTTCCTTTGGAGAAAATGAAAATGATAATAAAACACCATATTATCCAAAAAGATAAAGGAGAAAGAAACATTTCATACACCAACCTATTCCATGATTGACCTCATGAATAGAGCAGAAAAAATTCATACTATAAATAAACCCTTAACTCTCTCAGATTTACAAAGAGAATTAAATGATCAAAAGAGAGAACTTCGAGAATTAAAAATAGAGTTAACCAAAAAACAAAATGAGCTTGATGAAAGGTTAACATGGTTAGAAAGTGATGGTGCTATTGAAAAATATGATGAAGAAAAATTTGTCCAAAGAATTAAAGGAGAAATTAGCAAAATCTCTACTGGTGTAATTCCTACAAAATGTATTTACCAACAGTGGAGAGTTCAGTAAAATAAAAATAAAAAACTTTGAGAAGATTGTAATGCCATAATTGACACTGGTGCTGACTTAAATGTTATCAGACTTGGAATGTTCCTATTGAATTTACTAGTGAATCAAAACAGTTTGTGTCTGCTGCTAATGGAACGACTATTTCCATAGAAAGAAAAATCCCAAATGTTCATGTTTGCATGAAAGGAGTCTGTGTTACTTCACCCTTTATTATTTCAGAAGATAATTGTTAATGATGTTCTCCTTGGATCTCCATTTATTCTTCAAATCCAACCTTTTTCTGTAACAACAAAAGGAATTTCTACACATATCAAAGGGATTGAAGTAAATCTTGATTTTATAGATGATCCTTGTGAGACGAAAATCCAAAGGATAAATCAGGTTATTGCCACAAGAGAAAATTACATAAATGGATTAAAAAATGAAATTAAATGTGCCCAAATGACAAAAGAATTAGAGAAAAAGAATTTAAAACAAAATTAGAAGAATTCACCAAACAGATTGAAGAAGAATGCTGTTCTGAATTACCATCAGCCTTTTGGAATAGAAAAAGACACATAGTAGGATTACCATATGTAAAAGATTTTAATGAAAAGGATATTCCTACTAAAGCTCGTCCATCTCAAATGGATGCTGCCCATTTAAAACTTTGTCAAGAAGAAATCAATGATCTTCTGAAGAAAGGATTAATTAGAAAAAGCAAATCCCCTTGGAGCTGTACGGCATTTTATGTCGAAAAGGCCGCTGAAATCGAAAGAGGAGTTCCAAGATTGGTAATCAATTATAAACCTTTGAACAAAGTCTTACAATCTATTAGGTATCCTTTGCCTAATACTCAGGATTTGCTAAACAGATTAAACAATGCCAAAATATTCTCAAATTTGATTTAAAATCAGGATTTTGGCAGATTCAGATAAAAGAAGAAGATAGATATAAAACTGCATTCACTGTTCCAATGGGGCATTATGAATGGAATGTTATGCCTTTTGGGTTGAAAAATGCTCCGTCTGAATTTCAGAATATTATGAATAATATCTTCTCGTCTTATACCCAGTTTGCCATTGTTTACATTGATGATATTCTTATCTTTTCAGAATCTGTGTTACAACATTGGAAACATTTGAATATCTTCAAAAGAGTCATAAAAGAAAATGGATTGGCTTTATCTAAAAGAAAGATGAATCTCTTTCAGCAAAAAATCAAGTTCTTAGGATTTGAAATCCAAGACAGAAAAATAACTCCGACTAATAGAGTTATTCAATTTGCTGATAAATTTCCAGATGAAATTAAGGATAAAAATATGCTACAAAGATTTCTTGGATGTCTAAATTATGTTGGATTTTTCTATCAAGATTTGGCAAAAGATAGAAAACTTCTCCAAGAAGATTAAAGAAAAATCCTCTGGAATGGTCTATCCATCACACTAATGCAGTAAAAAAGATTAAAGAAAGAGTTAAAAATCTTCCTTGCAGATGTTATCTGACCCAGAAGCCTTCAAAATAGTTCAAACTGATGCCTCTGATGTCGGATATGGAGGAATTCTTTTACAACAAAAGGACTCAAAAGAAGAATTAATAAGATTCCAATTCTGGATTATGGAATGAAGCACAAAAGAAATATTCAACCATCAAAAAGGAAGTTCTTGCCATAGTTATTTGTGTGACAAAGTTCCAACATGATTTATTGAACAAAGAATTTCTGATCAGAGTTGATGCTAAAGCAGCAAAAGAAATTCTGGAAAAAGATGTAAAAAATCTTGTCTCTAAGCAAATATTTGCTAGATGGCAAGCCATTTTATCAGTGTTTGAATTTAAGATTGAATTTATTAATGGAAATGCTAACTCTCTCCCTGACTTTCTTACTAGAGAATTTCTTCAGGGACGACAAAATGGCAAGTAGTTCTTCCCCGTTCATGAAGAAAAAAAGGGAATGAAAAATTGGCAGATCAAGAAGAAAGCCAAAAGGGTTTTACTCCAACAAAAGACCCAAGTCAATCAGAATTATATCTTTACACCGGTAACAGAATTCTTGTCACTTCAGATTGTCTTATGGAAGAAAGGTCTGTAGAAGATAATGTTTATTTTCTCTTTGGAAAGGGGCTTCATTATCATACCCCTGATAAAAGAAAAACCAGAGATTGGTATCTCAATATTTTTGCATCAGACGAAAAGTGTCCTCATCTTCCACAACAAAACGCAAATGGTATCATCACTTACTCAAAGTTCACTATTCTCAAAATCCTTACTGAGGAAGATTGGGATGGTCCCTTGTATATGACAAAATCAGTCAATTATACAATTCGACTGAGTTCTATAATTATTGGGACTATATTGATGCCTGGAAATTTGCTTTGATGTGGCAAAATCGACAATATAATCACTCCTGGTTCATCAGATTAAAGAAGAAAGTCTGATGTCACTCCTATTCATCGCAATTTTCCATCCTGGTTTCTCTTCACATGGTGGTCATATTATGGTGCTTCTCAGAAAATCCTTCCTGATAATTTTCGATATTTGTTTATTAAGTTCTCTCAGGTTGAAGAAAAGGT
Source organism: Chimonanthus salicifolius (assembly GCA_013350335.1). Taxonomy (NCBI): domain Eukaryota; kingdom Viridiplantae; phylum Streptophyta; class Magnoliopsida; order Laurales; family Calycanthaceae; genus Chimonanthus; species Chimonanthus salicifolius. Next base: position 10,123 of record JAAGOE010000341.1, read on the forward strand.
TCCATGTGAAGCCATCAATATGCTTCGCTTCTTTGCTAAATTTCATATTCCTTATATTTTTCAATGGAAGTTTGAAGTAAAAAAGGATTATATAATTTACCATCTCTTTATCAGACTTTTTATCAAAAGTGGTGGTCTAAGATTGAAAATGATTTTCTTATGAGAGAATTCTGAATCAAATCTCTCCTCCTGTTAAAGAAGAAATTCCTCTTCCAGAAGAAAAACCTTTTGAGAATGAAACGCTCATGGCCTGATCTTTTAGCCAAAAAGATTGCCAAGAAATTGCTCGAGAAAAACTCCTGAACCGATGGATATGTCTGTTGACTCTGTCAATTTTGAAGAAAGATCAAGCAAATTTTAGAAGAATATCTCCCAAAGAAAATGTTGTGTATTCATGATTGGGATAGTAATCATATCCAGATGAAAATCTTGATGATGAAGTGTGCCTCTTGAAGATCTCCATCCTCGTTGGGACCCTGACTCTCATGTTAATCCCGATGGCTCAGTTACAGATATCTTCGTGGTGAAAGTTTGGTACTCTTCAAGCAAAAGACAAAGGAAAAGAAAAAGAAGTCGAAAAAGGAATCTCGGTTAGCTGAATTATTCCGAAAGAATTCCGCTAAAGCAAAAGAATTAATGAAAAAGAAGAGTGATTTGAGATGATTCCTATCAAATAATTCGATCCTGCAGAATTTGGTATCAAATAATTCGATCCCAAATAATTATAGAACTCTGATACCAAATTCTGCAGGATCGAATTATTTGATAGGAATCATCTCAAATCACATCTTCTTTTTCATTAATTCTTTTGCTTTAGCGGAATTCTTTCGGAATAATTCAGCTAAACCGAGATTCCTTTTCGACTTCTTTTTCTTTTCCTTTGTCTTTGCTGAAGAGTACCAAAACTTTCCACCACGAAGATATTCTGTAACTGAGACCATCGGGATGAACATGAGAGTCAGGGTCCCAACGAGGATGGAGATCTTCAAGAGGCACAACTTCATCATCAAGATTTTCATCTGGATTATGATTACTATCCCAATCATGAATACCAACATTTTTCTTTGGGAGATATTCTTCTAAAATTTGCTTGATCTTTTCTTCAAAATTGACAGAGTCAACAGACAATCCATCGGTTTCAGGAGATTTTTCTCGAGCAATTTCTTTGCAATCTTTTTGGCTAAAAGATCAGCCAATGAGCGTTTCATTCTCAAAAGGTTTTCTTCTGGAAAGAGGAATTTCTTCTTTAACAGGAGGAGAGATTTGATTCAGAATTCTCTCATAAGAATCATTTTCAATCTTAGACCACCACTTTTGATAAAAAGTCTGATAAAGAGATGGTAAATTATATAAATCCTTTTTTACTTCAAACTTCCATTGAAAAATATAAGGAATATGAAATTTAGCAAAGAAGCGAAGCATATTGATGGCTTCACATGGAACCTTTTCTTCAACCTGAGAGAACTTAATAAACAAATATCGAAAATTATCAGGAAGGATTTTCTGAGAAGCACCATAATATGACCACCATGTGAAGAGAAACCAGGATGGAAAATTGCGATGAATAGGAGTGACATCAGGACTTTCTTCTTTGAATCTGATGAACCAGGAGTGATTATATTGTCGATTTTGCCACATCAAAGCAAATTTCCAGGCATCAATATAGTCCCAATAATTATAGAACTCAGTCGAATTGTATAATTTGACTGATTTTGTCATATACAAGGGACCATCCCAATCTTCCTCAGTAAGGATTTTGAGAATAGTGAACTTTGAGTAAGTGATGATACCAATTTGCATTTTTGTTGTGGAAGATGAGGACACTTTTCGTCTGATGCAAAATATTGAGATACCAATCTCTAGATTTTCTTTTATCAGGGGAATGATAATGAAGCCCCTTTCCAAAGAGAAAATAAACATTATCTTCTACAGACCTTTCTTCCATAAGACAATCTGAAGTGACAAGAATTCTGTTACCGGTGTAAAGATATAATTCTGATTGACTGGGGTCTTTTGTTGGAGTAAAACCCTTTTGCTTTCTTCTTGATCTGCCAATTTTTCAGTCCCTTTTTTCTTCATGAACGGGGAAGAACTACTTGCCATTTTGTCGTCCCTGCAGAAATTCTCTAGTAAGAAAGTCAGGGAGAGAGTTAGCATTTCCATTAATAAATTCAATCTTAAATTCAAACACTGATAAAATGGCTTGCCATCTAGCAAATATTTGCTTAGAGACAAGATTTTTTACATCTTTTCCAGAATTTCTTTTGCTGCTTTAGCATCAACTCTGATCAGAAATTCTTTGTTCAATAAATCATGTTGGAACTTTGTCACACAATAATTATGGCAAGAACTTCCTTTTTGATGGTTGAATATTTCTTTTGTGCTTCATTCCATAATCCAGAATTGAATCTTATTATTCTTCTTTTGAGTCCTTTGTTGTAAAAGAATTCCTCATATCCGACATCAGAGGCATCAGTTTGAACTATTTTGAAGGCTTCTGGGTCAGATAAACATCTGCAAGGAAGATTTTTAAACTCTTTCTTTAATCTTTTTTACTGCATTAGTGTGATGGATAGACCATTCCAGAGGATTTTTCTTTAATCTTCTTGGAGAAGTTTTCTATCTTTTGCCAAATCTTGATAGAAAAATCCACATAATTTAGACATCCAAGAAATCTTTGTAGCATATTTTATCCTTAATTTCATCTGGAATTTATCAGCAAATTGAATAACTCTATTAGTCGGAGTTATTTTTCTGTCTTGGATTTCAAATCCTAAGAACTTGATTTTTGCTGAAAGAGATTCATCTTCTTTAGATAAGCCAATCCATTTCTTTTATGCTCTTTTGAAGATATTCACATGTTTCCAATGTGTTACACAGATTCTGAAAAGATAAGAATATCATCAATGTAACAATGGCAACCTGGGTATAAGACGAGAGATATTATTCATAATATTCTGAAATTCAGACGGAGCATTTTTCAACCCAAAAGGCAAACATTCCATTCATAATGCCCCATTGGAACAGTGAATGCAGTTTTATATCTATCTTTTCTTTTATCTGAATCTGCCAAAATCCTGATTTTAATAAATTTGAGAATATTTGGCATTGTTTAATCTGTTTAGCAAATCCTGAGTATTAGGCAAAGGATAATAGATTGTAGACTGTTCAAAGGTTTATAATGATTACAATCTTGGAACTCCTCTTTCGATTTCAGCGGCCTTTTCGACTAAATGCCGTACAGCTCCAAGGGGATGCTTTTTCTAATTAATCCTCTTCAGAAGATCATTGATTCTTCTTGACAAAGTTTTAAAGGGCAGCAGCATCCATTTGAGATGGAGAGCTTTAGTAGGAAATCCTTTTCATTAAAATCTTTTACATATGGTAATCCTACTATGTGTCTTTTCTATTCCAAAAGGCTGATGGTAATTCAGAACAGGCATTCTTCTTCAATCGTTTGGTGAATTCTTCTAATTTTGTTTTAAATTCTTTTTCTCTAATTCTTTGTCATATTGGGCACTTTAATTTCATTTTTTAATCCTTTATGTAATTTCTCTTGTGGCAATAACCTGATTTATCCTTGGATTTTCGTCTCACAAGGAATCTATAAAATCAAGAATTCAATCCCTTTGATATGTGTAGAAATTCCTTTGTTGGTTACAGAAAAAGGTTGGATTGAAGAATAAATGGAGATCCAAGAGAACATCATAAAATCTCTCTGAAATAATAAGGGGTGAAGTAACACAGATCCTTTCATGCAAACATGAACATTTGGGATTTTTTCTATGGAATAGTCGTTTCCATTAGCAGCAGACAAAAACTGTTTTGATTCACTAGTAAATTCAATAGGAACAAATTCCAAGTCTGATAACATTTAAGTCAGCCAGTGTCAATTATGGCATTAACAATCTTCTCAAAGTTTTTTTATTTTTATTTTACCGAACTCTCCACTGTGTAATACATTTTGTGGAATACCGTAGAGATTTGCTAATTCTCCTTTAATCTTTGGACAAATTTTCTTCATCATATTTTTCAATAGCACCATCACTTTTAACCAAGTTAACCTTTCATCAAGCTCATTTGTTTTTGGTTAACTCTATTTTAATTCTCGAGTTCTCTCTTTTGATCATTTAATATCTTTGTAAATCTGAGAGAGTTAAGGGTTTATTTATAGTATGAATTTTTTCTGCTCTATTCATGAGGTCAATCATGGAATAGGTTGGTGTATGAAATGTTTCTTTCTCCTTTATCTTTTTTGGATAATATGGTGTTTTATTATCATTTTCATTTTCTTCAAAGGAAATTTTTTGTTGTGAACTTTCTCCTTCTTCTCCTCCCCCCAATTTTGAAATCTGATTTAAAAATTGAACTTTTTTCTCTGGATCAGGTATGTTATCAATCATTTCTAAAAGTAATTTTTGAGGGTCAGTGAGGACACGAATGTGGATACCAAGATCTTCATCAGATGGTATCGACCATTCTCCTTCAGATTCATCTTCATTTGAATGACATGTACATGATTGGAATTGTTTGATGAGCTGAACCTGAAGACTATTTTCTTCAATGTCAGTTGATGAATCAGATTCATATTCTTCTTCTTCTTCTGAAGAACTTGAATCAGATTGTTCTTTTTCAGTATTTTCGTCATCATTTTTTGTATTGATTTTTCTAAGTTTCTTTTTAGAAGGATTTTCTTTTTAAAACATTTACTTGCATAATGACCCTTTTTTCCGCAATTATAACAAGTCGGAACATTTTCTTTTATAATTTCTTTTTGAAATATTTTTTAGATTTTCTTTTGAATGGGATGATATCATCGGATTTTCTTCCTTTTTTATATCTTCCGGGTTTATACTTTCTTATCATTTTATTTCTTCTATCCTGAGTAATCTAGAACGCGAAAGTTTTCTCTTTGATTCAGGTGTTTGATCTAAACCAAACTGGAAACAAAAATCTCCTAATTCTTTATCTCCAGAATATTTTCTCATTTTTTCAGCTTGTTTACTGATCTTTAAATCAGTACAAAGATTCATGCCAACTTTGTTAATTCTTTGTATAATTCCTCCGAAAGTCAGCAAACTATAATTAATAGTACCATGCATTTCTTCTCTCAAGGAATTACGCACCTTTTCAGCAAATAAGGGTGGTAATCCTGAAATAAATCTTTCTTTCCAAATATCAGAATTACAATCATTCAGTTGGTAGACTTTTGACAAGAATACATCTCTATACCAACGAAATTCTCCTAAATTTCTACATCTCAAGCGATGTAATTGCTGCCTATTTTTCTCCTTAATTAGAGCAATTCCTCCAGTGAATTCATTGAGGATGCATAGAAGCAAGACACTAACACAATCAGATTGAGTTTCCCAATTATCAGGGACTTGACTAGTACCTGCTTCAAGCTTAACATTTGGATCAACTAAATTTCCTGTGGTTTTGTCTCTATAAAGGATTCTTCCAAATTCATCCATTTTGACAGCACTCTCAATTTCAAGTCTTTGAGCTCCAGTTAATCCATAATTCCACCATCCTCTTAATATTCCATTGAAAGAGGTGGTTATCATCAGAAAGATATTCCTTGGAGTATTTCCTCTGACTTCACATGCATTACAGTATATTAACATACTGTGAACCATCTGGACAATTTGATATTCTGTTAATCCATCCAAATTCCACTCATATAAGGAATTTCCTGAATAAGTTAATTCTGAGGTATAAGTGTATGGAGCTTCTTCAAGTTGTAGATCAACAGGGGTTGGTCTGGGATAATAATTCTTTGTCTCTGGCAATTTCGCCTGAGGATTCCATTTCTTTAGACGATTTATTAATAAATCCTCTGAAGCAGAGACTCTTAGGATGCTGAATCCTTTTCCTCCCATATTGAGACTTTCCATTCTATTGGATAATTCTTTTTGCATTTCGTCTGTCAATATGAATGGTCCTTCTTGCAGAGTAATCCCTTTAGGTAATTGTCTGGGAACATAAACTGCATTGGCAGACCTTTCTTCTAATTTTTCATTTTTATCTTTATTGAATTCAGATTTTAATTTGATTGTTCTTTCTATTCGATCTGTTTGTTCTCCAATGGTTAATAGACACAGATTGGTATAATTATTTGTTCAATTATTTCTCCAATACCTATACCTATGTCTCTAGCATTTGGATCTGATTTTGTTTCATAAATAGATGCATTCTTTACAGGCATGGCATAATTCTTGGTTCTGTATTAGGGACAGAAATATCAAGTTTCTTCCAAGGTGGATGTGATTTATCAACTTCTTTTCCTTCAGTGTCTTTCCAGGTTCTTGTAGCTTTTCCTATAACTCTTATTTGTTCTGGCTTTGAGTTTCTTTTTCTTTGATTTTCCCTTTTTTAAAATATTCCATAAACCAATCAAAAAAGGTATATTTCTTTCTTCTTCCTCCATTTGGGAATACCATAATTCTCTCATTTTATCCTTTTCTTCTGTGTTAAACTTTTTAAAGAACCAATCTTTTAAAGGATGATTTTTCAAATTTTCTCTAAGATATGGTTTATCAATTTGGAATTTTTTGACAGGTATTTCTTCTGGCTTTTGAATGCTAACCATTCTTATGGCTCCTTGGAGAAAATCACTCTCACTAGGGTTATAAGTTTTTTGTGACGAAGTTCTTTTATACACGGGTGTTCGATTCCACTTTCTTTGTTCCTAAAAACTTTTTGATCCATTTCCTCCTTTTCACTACTCCTTTGGTCATCATCAATTTCTTCTAATTTAAAACTCTTTCTTCCTTCCGTATAACCGGCAAAGCTTCTCCTAGCTTTTCCATTTTTCTTCTGAAATTGACTTCAACATTACCATTTGGTAGTTTGACTATACTTTGTAGATCATCTGTGATTTCATTTACTCTTGGGGTGCATCTTCTATTTGCCAATTTCCTGGGAAACAACTTCTTCCCAGCTGATGACTCTTGGGATGAACACATTATTGTTGAAGTTTGTTTCCATCAGAACTGTAGTTTTTTCTTTATCAACCTTATCTCTATAGGCTATCATGGGAAAGACAGAGATCATGGATTGTAGAACACACGATAAACTATAGCAAAAGGTTTACTTCTTGGACTCATTTTTAATCCTTTACTTTGAAATCCAATAGTAGCACAATCAAGAATATCATCATCATGAGCATCAATTGTGATATTGGGAAAGCATTAAAATAAGCAGGTCCATGACAGAGACTTGATTCAACCATAGCATAAAGAGAATCATCAAATTCATCATGTCTCTGATCTCGCACATAAGCACAGACTGCAACATTTAATCCTAATCGAAACAACGTTTGATTCCTACCTGAATTAATCCTATGTGCAGGTAGTTGTATTTGGTCCTGATTTGTTCAATAATTCTTCTATCAAGAACTTTGATCGGCTGTTTTCCTCCAGAGAGAGAAACAGTTTTTTCAACAGTTTTTATGTGATAATCATTTTGCTCTTCAAATGTGCCATTGCTATATATTTCTGTTACAGGCAAGGCTGGCAACTTCCAATTTGATATCGCTTGATCAAATTTTCATATATCATTTCTTCTGAATTTTTTGTTTTTTCTGAATTTTCTTTTTCTAAACTATTACGGGTAAAACTAGTTAAAGCACTGATAGGATGAAGAAGACGAATTAGATCTATTAGAAGGATACTGAAATGATTTAACCAATTCTTAAAAGTTTGTTTTTCCCTTAGAATTTTCCATTTTGTGACTCGTTAGAAACAAAGAGTTTTTGTCAACGATTTACTGCCCTTGACGCCTGATCACGGCCTGAAGCGGGACTTACAACGCGACCACACACTCTTTTTAAAAAGATGAACGAGGCACAGAAGTGGAGAATAAGAAGGAAAATAAAAACTCTAAAGAGAACTGGGTAGATCACCTGGCTAAATAGCTTCAGATCCTGATAATAGATTAATTCATCTAAATCCCATTTTTTTTTTTTTTTTTTTTTTTTTTTTTTTTTTTTTTTTTTTTTTTTTTTTAACACAATTTAATACGAGATAAATTCTAATTCTTCATTCAATCTATTACAATACTCTCTGATTTGGTTACACAGGCGTACTAACATAGATCTTCTAATAGTTTGGACACGAATAACAAGGTACCCTCCTACAGCTATATTTTCATCAGGATCGAATTATTTGATAGGAATCATCTCAAATCACATCTTCTTTTTCATTAATTCTTTTGCTTTAGCGGAATTCTTTCGGAATAATTCAGCTAACCGAGATTCCTTTTCGACTTCTTTTTCTTTTCCTTTGTCTTTTGCTGAAGAGTACCAAAACTTTCCACCACGAAGATATTCTGTAACTGAGCCATCGGGATTAACATGAGAGTCAGGGTCCCAACGAGGATGGAGATCTTCAAGAGGCACAACTTCATCATCAAGATTTTCATCTGGATCATGATTACTATCCCAATCATGAATACCAACATTTTTCTTTGGGAGATATTCTTCTAAAATTTGCTTGATCTTTTCTTCAAAATTGACAGAGTCAACAGACATATTCGGTTCAGGAGATTTTTCTCGAGCAATTTCTTTGGCAATCTTTTTGGCTAAAAGATCAGCCATGAGCGTTTCATTCTCAAAAGGCTTTTCTTCAGGAAGAGGAATTTCTTCTTTAACAGGAGGAGAGATTTGATTCAGAATTCTCTCATAAGAATCATTTTCAATCTTAGACCACCACTTTTGATAAAAAGTCTGATAAAGAGATGGTAAATTATATAAATCCTTTTTTACTTCAAACTTCCATTGAAAAATATAAGGAATATGAAATTTAGCAAAGAAGCGAAGCATATTGATGGCTTCACATGGAACCTTTTCTTCAACCTGAGAGAACTTAATAAACAAATATCGAAAATTATCAGGAAGGATTTTCTGAGAAGCACCATAATATGACCACCATGTGAAGAGAAACCAGGATGGAAAATTGCGATGAATAGGAGTGACATCAGGACTTTCTTCTTTGAATCTGATGAACCAGGAGTGATTATATGTCGATTTTGCCACATCAAAGCAAATTTCCAGGCATCAATATAGTCCCAATAATTATAGAACTCAGTCGAATTGTATAATTTGACTGATTTTGTCATATACAAGGGACCATCCCAATCTTCCTCAGTAAGGATTTTGAGAATAGTGAACTTTGAGTAAGTGATGATACCATTTGCATTTTTGTTGTGGAAGATGAGGACACTTTTCGTCTGATGCAAAATATTGAGATACCAATCTCTGGTTTTCTTTTATCAGGGGAATGATAATGAAGCCCCTTTCCAAAGAGAAAATAAACATTATCTTCTACAGATCTTTCTTCCATAAGACAATCTGAAGTAACAAGAATTCTGTTACCGGTGTAAAGATATAATTCTGATTGACTTGGGTCTTTTGTTGGAGTAAAACCCTTTTGGCTTTCTTCTTGATCTGCCAATTTTTCATTCCCTTTTTTCTTCATGAACGGGGAAGAACTACTTGCCATTTTGTCGTCCCTGAAGAAATTCTCTAGTAAGAAAGTCAGGGAGAGAGTTAGCATTTCCATTAATAAATTCAATCTTAAATTCAAACACTGATAAAATGGCTTGCCATCTAGCAAATATTTGCTTAGAGACAAGATTTTTGACATCTTTTTCCAGAATTTCTTTTGCTGCTTTAGCATCAACTCTGATCAGAAATTCTTTGTTCAATAAATCATGTTGGAACTTTGTCACACAAATAACTATGGCAAGAACTTCCTTTTTGATGGTTGAATATTTCTTTTGTGCTTCATTCCATAATCCAGAATTGAATCTTATTAATTCTTCTTTTGAGTCCTTTTGTTGTAAAAGAATTCCTCCATATCCGACATCAGAGGCATCAGTTTGAACTATTTTGAAGGCTTCTGGGTCAGATAAACATCTGCAAGGAAGATTTTTAACTCTTTCTTTAATCTTTTTTACTGCATTAGTGTGATGGATAGACCATTCCAGAGGATTTTTCTTTAATCTTTCTTGGAGAAGTTTTCTATCTTTTGCCAAATCTTGATAGAAAAATCCAACATAATTTAGACATCCAAGAAATCTTTGTAGCATATTTTTATCCTTAATTTCATCTGGAAATTTATCAGCAAATTGAATAACTCTATTAGTTGGAGTTATTTTTCTGTCTTGGATTTCAAATCCTAAGAACTTGATTTTTTGCTGAAAGAGATTCATCTTTCTTTTAGATAAAGCCAATCCATTTTCTTTTATGACTCTTTTGAAGATATTCAAATGTTTCCAATGTTGTAATACAGATTCTGAAAAGATAAGAATATCATCAATGTAAACAATGGCAAACTGGGTATAAGACGAGAAGATATTATTCATAATATTCTGAAATTCAGACGGAGCATTTTTCAATCCAAAAGGCATAACATTCCATTCATAATGCCCCATTGGAACAGTGAATGCAGTTTTATATCTATCTTCTTCTTTTATCTGAATCTGCCAAAATCCTGATTTTAAATCAAATTTTGAAATATTTTGGCATTGTTTAATCTGTTTAGCAAATCCTGAGTATTAGGCAAAGGATACCTAATAGATTGTAAGACTTTGTTCAAAGGTTTATAATTGATTACCAATCTTGGAACTCCTCTTTCGATTTCAGCGCCTTTTCGACATAAAATGCCGTACAGCTCCAAGGGGATTTGCTTTTTCTAATTAATCCTTTCTTCAGCAGATCATTGATTTCTTCTTGACAGAGTTTCAAATGGGCAGCATCCATTTGAGATGGACGAGCTTTAGTAGGAATATCCTTTTCATTAAAATCTTTTACATATGGTAATCCTACTATGTGTCTTTTTCTATTCCAAAAGGCTGATGGTAATTCAGAACAGCATTCTTCTTCAATCTGTTTGGTGAATTCTTCTAATTTTGTTTTAAATTCTTTTTTCTCTAATTCTTTTGTCATTTGGGCACATTTAATTTCATTTTTTAATCCATTTATGTAATTTTCTCTTGTGGCAATAACCTGATTTATCCTTTGGATTTTCGTCTCACAAGGATCATCTATAAAATCAAGATTTACTTCAATCCTTTGATATTGTAGAAATTCCTTTTGTTGTTACAGAAAAAGGTTGGATTTGAAGAATAAATGGAGATCCAAGGAGACATCATTAACAATATCTTCTGAAATAATAAAGGGTGAAGTAACACAGACTCCTTTCATGCAAACATGAACATTTGGGATTTTTCTTTCTATGGAAATAGTCGTTCCATTAGCAGCAGACACAAACTGTTTTGATTCACTAGTAAATTCAATAGGAACAATCCAAGCCTGATAACATTTAAGTCAGCACCAGTGTCAATTATGGCATTGACAATCTTCTCAAAGTTTTTTATTTTTATTTTTACCTGAACTCTCCACTGTTGGTAAATACATTTTGTAGGAATTACACCAGTAGAGATTTTGCTAATTTCTCCTTTAATTCTTTGGACAAATTTTTCTTCATCATATTTTTCAATAGCACCATCACTTTCTAACCAAGTTAACCTTTCATCAAGCTCATTTTGTTTTTTGGTTAACTCTATTTTTAATTCTCGAAGTTCTCTCTTTTGATCATTTAATTCTCTTTGTAAATCTGAGAGAGTTAAGGGTTTATTTATAGTATGAATTTTTTCTGCTCTATTCATGAGGTCAATCATGGAATAGGTTGGTGTATGAAATGTTTCTTTCTCCTTTATCTTTTTTGGATAATATGGTGTTTTATTATCATTTTCATTTTCTTCAAAGGAAATTTTTTGTTGTGAACTTTCTCCTTCTTCTCCTCCCCCCAATTTTGAAATCTGATTTAAAAATTGAACTTTTTTCTCTGGATCAGGTATGTTATCAATCATTTCTAAAAGTAATTTTTGAGGGTCAGTGAGGACACGAATGTGGATACCAAGATCTTCATCAGATGGTATCGACCATTCTCCTTCAGATTCATCTTCATTTGAATGACATGTACATGATTGGAATTGTTTGATGAGCTGAACCTGAAGACTATTTTCTTCAATGTCAGTTGATGAATCAGATTCATATTCTTCTTCTTCTTCTGAAGAACTTGAATCAGATTGTTCTTTTTCAGTATTTTCGTCATCATTTTTTGTATTGATTTTTCTAAGTTTCTTTTTAGAAGGAGTTTCTTTTTAAAACATTACTTGCATATGACCCTTTTTCCGCAATTATACAAGTCGGAACATTTTCTTTTATATATTCTTTTTGAAATATTTTTTTAGATTTTCTTTTGAATGGGATGATATCATCGGATTTTCTTCCTTTTTTATATCTTCCGGGTTTATACTTTCTTATCATTTTGTTTCTTCTATCCTGAGTAATCTAGAACGCGAAAGTTTTCTCTTTGATTCAGGTGTTTGATCTAAACCAAACTGGAAACAAAAATCTCCTAATTCTTTATCTCCAGAATATTTTCTCATTTTTTCAGCTTGTTTACTGATCTTTAAATCAGTACAAAGATTCATGCCAACTTTGTTAATTCTTTGTATAATTCCTCCGAAAGTCAGCAAACTATAATTAATAGTACCATGCATTTCTTCTCTCAAGGAATTACGCACCTTTTCAGCAAATAAGGGTGGTAATCCTGAAATAAATCTTTCTTTCCAAATATGAATTACAATCATTCAGTTGGTAGACTTTTGACAAGAATACATCTCTATACCAACGAAATTCTCCTAAATTTCTACATCTCAAGCGATGTAATTGCTGCCTATTTTTCTCCTTAATTAGAGCAATTCCTCCAGTGAATTCATTGAGGATGCATAGAAGCAAGACACTAACACAATCAGATTGAGTTTCCCAATTATCAGGGACTTGACTAGTACCTGCTTCAAGCTTAACATTTGGATCAACTAAATTTCCTGTGGTTTTGTCTCTATAAAGGATTCTTCCAAATTCATCCATTTTGACAGCACTCTCAATTTCAAGTCTTTGAGCTCCAGTTAATCCATAATTCCACCATCCTCTTAATATTCCATTGAAAGAGGTGGTTATCATCAGAAAGATATTCCTTGGAGTATTTCCTCTGACTTCACATGCATTACAGTATATTAACATACTGTGAACCATCTGGACAATTTGATATTCTGTTAATCCATCCAAATTCCACTCATATAAGAATTTCCTGAATAGTTAATTCTGAGGTATAAGTGTATGGAGCTTCTTCAAGTTGTAGATCAACAGGGGTTGGTCTGGGATAATAATTCTTTGTCTCTGGCAATTTCGCCTGAGGATTCCATTTCTTTAGACGATTTATTAATAAATCCTCTGAAGCAGAGACTCTTAGGATGCTGAATCCTTTTCCTCCCATATTGAGACTTTCCATTCTATTGGATAATTCTTTTTGCATTTCGTCTGTCAATATGAATGGTCCTTCTTGCAGAGTAATCCCTTTAGGTAATTGTCTGGGAACATAAACTGCATTGGCAGAGCTTTCTTCTAATTTTTCTTTTTATCTTTATGAATTCAGATTTTAATTTGATTG
>JAAGOE010000342.1:0-2500 GCA_013350335.1 Chimonanthus salicifolius
AGAGGAATCGCAGAGCGAAGCCCTGCCCCCAGCTTCGTCCTCCGCATCCAAAAGGTACGGGCGGATGCGTGCGTGCGCGCGCCTACAGAACTGCCGGCGAGATCCGACCGCACTGAGGCAGCACCACACACACCCTCCCAATGTCCCGCCCGTCGCCGACAGCACGGCAACGGGGTCAAGAGCCATGACAAGAACGAGTCGTTTCCACATTGGGTACGTGCACAGGCCATCTAACAAGCATGGACGACGTGGAGCGAATACACGCCCCTCGCGTCAAATGAGCTGAAATGGAGAGCACGCGAAAGCGACCTTCCACCGATGGAGGGAGGAAGTCCGCCCACGAACTCAGACCGATCACCACCCACGTGCCAACACGAATCGCGCCGCCCGTCGCCACCGTCGCCCGTTTCCACCGCCGCACCCCTTGCCAGGCAAGAGTGAGCGCACGACAGAAGGGTCGACTAAATGAACAACGTGCCGCTCGCCGCTGTGCACGAAAAAACCCGACGAAAATGATTCGACCAAATACACAGCCTTGAAGGGCCAGCTCTCGCGTAAAATCCAAACAGAACCCGTGACCAACTGCCCGACTCGCGACCCAACGTGACCAAGTCGTGATCAACACAAGACACGTCGTGACCAACCACTACCCTGTCCATAGCGTAGCTGAGGGTGCTCAACCGCGGGCGAGCACGCCTAACATGCCCTTGGTCTGGGAGAGCGACATTTTTTTTTTTACCGTCCGCGACCCGTCCCGCGGACGGTGAGACCCGTCCCACCAGGACGTGACCCGTCCCGCCAAGACGTGATACCCGTCCCGCCAGGACGAAACCCGTCCCACCAGGATGTGAAACCCGTCCGTGTGCAATCCCGTGCCCACAACACCCGGTCCATAGTGTAGCTGAGGGTGCTCAACCGCGGGCGAGCACGCCTAACATGCCCTTGGTCTGGGAGAGCGACATTTTTTTTTTACCGTCCGCGACCCGTCCCGCGGACGGTGAGACCCGTCCAACCAGGACGTGACCCGTCCCGCCAGGACGTGATACCCGTCCCACCAGGACGAAACCCGTCCCACCAAGGTGTGAAACCCGTCCGGGTCCAGTCCCGTGCCCACAACACCCCGTCCATAGTGTAGCCGAGGGTGCTCAACCGCGGGCGAGCACGCCTAACATGCCCTTGGTCTGGGAGAGCGACATTTTTTTTTTACCGTCCGCGACCCGTCCCGCGGACGGTGAGACCCGTCCCACCAGGACGTGACCCGTCCCGCCAGGACGTGATACCCGTCCCACCAGGACGAGACCCGTCCCACCAAGGTGTGAAACCCGTCCGTGTCCAGTCCCGTGCCCACAACACCCCGTCCATAGTGTAGCCGAGGGTGCTCAACCGCGGGCGAGCACGCCTAACATGCCCTTGGTCTGGGAGAGCGACATTTTTTTTTTACCGTCCGCGACCCGTCCCGCGGACGGTGAGACCCGTCCCACCAGGACGTGACCCGTCCCGCCAGGACGTGATACCCGTCCCACCAGGACGAGACCCGTCCCACCAAGGTGTGAAACCGTCCGTGTCCAGTCCCGTGCCCACAACACCCCGTCCATAGTGTAGCCGAGGGTGCTCAACCGCGGGCGAGCACGCCTAACATGCCCTTGGTCTGGGAGAGCGACATTTTTTTTTTACCGTCCGCGACCCGTCCCGCGGACGGTGAGACCCGTCCCACCAGGACGTGACCCGTCCCGCCAGGACGTGATACCCGTCCCACCAGGACGAGACCCGTCCCACCAAGGTGTGAAACCCGTCCGTGTCCAGTCCCGTGCCCACAACACCCCGTCCATAGTGTAGCCGAGGGTGCTCAACCGCGGGCGAGCACGCCTAACATGCCCTTGGTCTGGGAGAGCGACATTTTTTTTTTACCGTCCGCGACCCGTCCCGCGGACGGTGAGACCCGTCCCACCAGGACGTGACCCGTCCCGCCAGGACGTGATACCCGTCCCACCAGGACGAGACCCGTCCCACCAAGGTGTGAAACCCGTCCGTGTCCAGTCCCGTGCCCACAACACCCCGTCCATAGTGTAGCCGAGGGTGCTCAACCGCGGGCGAGCACGCCTAACATGCCCTTGGTCTGGGAGAGCGACATTTTTTTTTTACCGTCCGCGACCCGTCCCGCGGACGGTGAGACCCGTCCCACCAGGACGTGACCCGTCCCGCCAGGACGTGATACCCGTCCCACCAGGACGAGACCCGTCCCACCAAGGTGTGAAACCCGTCCGTGTCCAGTCCCGTGCCCACAACACCCCGTCCATAGTGTAGCCGAGGGTGCTCAACCGCGGGCGAGCACGCCTAACATGCCCTTGGTCTGGGAGAGCGACATTTTTTTTTTACCGTCCGCGACCCGTCCCGCGGACGGTGAGACCCGTCCCACCAGGACGTGACCCGTCCCACCAAGGTGTGAAACCCGTCCGTGTCCAGTCCCGTGCCCACACCACCCCGTCCATAGTGTAGCTGA
>JAAGOE010000342.1:22500-23564 GCA_013350335.1 Chimonanthus salicifolius
ATCCCACCAGGACGTGACCCGTCCCGCCAGGACGTGATACCCGTCCCACCAGGACGAACCCGTCCCACCAAGGTGTGAAACCGTCCGGGTCCAGTCCCGTGCCCACAACACCCCGTCCATAGTGTAGCCGAGGGTGCTCAACCGCGGGCGAGCACGCCTAACATGCCCTTGGTCTGGGAGAGCGACATTTTTTTTTACCGTCCGCGACCCGTCCCGCGGACGGTGAGACCCGTCCCGCCAGGACGTGATACCCGTCCCACCAGGACGAGACCCGTCCCACCAAGGTGTAAAACCCGTCCGTGTCCAGTCCCGTGCCCACAACACCCCGTCCATAGTGTAGCGAGGGTGCTCAACCGCGGGCGAGCACGCCTAACATGCCCTTGGTCTGGGAGAGCGACATTTTTTTTTACCGTCCGCGACCCGTCCCGCGGACGGTGAGACCCGTCCCACCAGGACGTGACCCGTCCCGCCAGGACGTGATACCCGTCCCACCAGGACGAGACCCGTCCCACCAAGGTGTGAAACCCGTCCGTGTCCAGTCCCGTGCCCACCACCCCGTCCATAGTGTAGCTGAGGGTGCTCACCGCGGGCGAGCACGCCTAACATGCCCTTGGTCTGGGAGAGCGACATTTTTTTTTTACCGTCCGCGACCGTCCCGCGGACGGTGAGACCCGTCCCACCAGGACGTGACCCGTCCCGCCAGGACGTGATACCCGTCCCACCAGGACGAGACCCGTCCCACCAAGGTGTGAAACCGTCCGTGTCCAGTCCCGTGCCCCACCACCCCGTCCATAGTGTAGCGAGGGTGCTCAACCGCGGGCGAGCACGCCTAACATGCCCTTGGTCTGGGAGAGCGACATTTTTTTTTTACGTCCGCGACCCGTCCGCGGACGGTGAGACCCGTCCCACCAGGACGTGACCCGTCCCGCCAGGACGTGATACCCGTCCCACCAGGACGAGACCCGTCCCACCAAGGTGTGAAACCCGTCGTGTCCGTCCGTGCCCACAACCCCGTCCATAGTGTAGCTTAGGGGTGCTGACCGCGGGCGAGCACGCCTAACATG
>JAAGOE010000343.1:0-23520 GCA_013350335.1 Chimonanthus salicifolius
TGATGTGCATTATCCATCAAGACGTAACCGGAGGCCACACTTCGTCGGGGCATCCGTAAGGCAACTGTGGGGATACCTTGATGATGAGTTTTCCATCAAGAGGATACTATATTTGTAATGTAATCGGAGATCCACTCTCCGTCGGGGCGTCCGTAAACAACGTGGGGGATACCTTGATGAGAAGCTTCCATCAAGAGGATACCATGTGTTTGTGATGGTGGGACTCATTGCATATGATAGCATGGCATGACATTGAATCGGCATGATTATGATCTTTATTATCATGTAATGTTTCTGGTTTTTATTTGTATGATTAGATCTCTATTATCATACACTATTTTGGATACGATGCTTTACAAGTATGGTATGATATTATATTTGGATTTTTGGTACTAACCAATGTGTAATCCTAATTGGAATACCTACTGGGCGCGTTGTCTAACGCTTTACTTCTACCCTAGTTGATGATACAGGGAATGGATGGAACGAGGAACATAGTCGGAGCCAAGCTTAGGAGCTTGGATGATTGAGTTATATGTTGTTTAAGTTACTCATGGATAATGTGTTTGAGTAGCTCGTAACTGGGCATGTAATAACTTAGATTATGTGCTATGGTTTGAATGTTAACTTTGGATATGTTAACTTAAGATAATTATTGTTAAGCGATGGACCTCCTTGCTATCTAAAATGGAATAGATTGTTATGCTTTTAATTCCGCATTTATGATTATTCCGCATGTTAACTTGAGTACGTGTGAACCGTTTTTGTGGACTTGGTCCACGCACACGTATGGTTGGCCAGTTAAGGGTCAGGTTTTGGAAGCTCGGACTTAGCTCGCATCGTGGCGTCCCGCTCTCTCTCACTCTTTTATTCAAAGAAAAAAATAGACTCTGATTTTCAAGGAGTAAAAAGGGGCGGGGCGTTACATAGATGAGGTTCGGCCATACATCATGGCCGAACCCCATCAAAGGATCAATCATGGATGTATGATTTATTTTAATGGAAATGATGAACCATGGGGTTCGGCCATGTTGTATGGCTGAACCCCATGGAAGGGTGTTAGTGATTTAAAAGGTTGTAAAGGAGAGAAAAATGGAGGAATGTTATTTACATTTAAATGGTCTCAAATGTTGAAATTGTGAAGAACATGGACCATGGGTTCGGCCATGGTGTATGGCCGAGCCCCATGGAGAGATATTAATGGACTTAGATGTTTGGACCATGAAAATGATGGGGGAATGTTGGTAATGTTAATAAGTTTTAAATATGGTTAATGATGATCGAAAAGGATGAACCTAGGTGTATGATTAAAACCCCCCATGGATGGACTTTATTATGGGTCTAAATGTTGTAAATGGTGCAAAGGGAGGATGAAGATGAACATCATGGGTTCGGCCATGTTGCATGGCCGAACCCCATGAACCATTTTATGGACACTATGGATCTATGTATGCATATTAAATGAATGGATGATTTAATGGAGGATTTAATTATAGATCTATGTCTATGGATCAGTTATGGACTTAGGTATGTGTAAATAAAGGGAGTGATTACCTATGGAAGGAAAGAATGGGCAAATGGTGAAAATTAAGGACCATGGGTTCGGCCATGGTGTATGGCCGAACCCAATGGATTATGTTTTTGGATCTAAGTATGTATAAGTGACCTAAGTGTATGATTGAACCATGGAAAATTTTTAGTTGTAGATCTATGTTTTGGACCTAAGCATGAGGTGATGGAAATAATGGCAAAGAGGTAATATGATGAAAATGGAAGGACCATGGGTTCGGCCATAGTGTTTGGCCGAACCCCATGGAGAATGTTTTTGTGGATGTAGGGCTTTCATTAATGTAAAACTAATGGAATGATCTTGGACTTAATTAAAAGATCAAAGGACTAAAAA
The DNA here is from genome assembly GCA_013350335.1 of Chimonanthus salicifolius. Classification (NCBI taxonomy): domain Eukaryota; kingdom Viridiplantae; phylum Streptophyta; class Magnoliopsida; order Laurales; family Calycanthaceae; genus Chimonanthus; species Chimonanthus salicifolius. The sequence goes on from JAAGOE010000343.1 coordinate 1,904, forward strand.
GAAGGACCCAAAACCAAGTAAGTGAGGTTCGGCCATGTTGTATGGCCGAACCCACTAAGGTATTTTGTAGACTTAAGTATGGTTGGAAATTAATGGAACGTTGGTTTGACTTATTAATATGTAATAAAGTAACGGGACGTCACAAGTGGTGTATGATCGGTGAGCGGTTTTCGGATGAAAACGCAAGGATACAATAGTTGGTCATTGGTAAGATTCCTACCTTATTGAAAACCATGGATATGTATATATGATGATTTTAATTCATGTTTGATAAGTTATTTTGGTATCAAACAATATGTTTCAATTATGGAATTTTAAATGCTATGAATTGTATTTTTACATAGCATGTTGGCATTTGCATCTCATGCATGGCATGGGAGGGATGAAATGTAACCGGAGTCCACGCTCCGTCGGGGCGTCCGTAAGGCATTCGTGAGGATACCTTGATGAGGAGTTTCCATCAAGAGGAAGACCTTGATGAGGAGTTTTCCATTAAGACGATATTATGTGTTTGTGATATGGATGATGGGTGGGACTCATGGCATATGACACCCATGGCATGATGGTATTGAATCAACATGATTAGATCTCTATTATCATGCAATGTTTCTGGTTTTTGTCTGTATGATTGGCTGTCTATTATCATACACTGTTTTGGATACGATGCTTTACAAGTACGGTATGATGTATTATATCTGGATTTTTATACTAACCCATGTGTTTAACCCTACTTGGAATACTACTGGGCGCGTTGTCTAATGCCCTACTTCTACCCTAGTTGATGACATAAGGAATGGACGGAATGAGGAGCGAGATCGAAGCCAAGCTTAGGAGCTTGGATGTTTTAGTTTCATGGACAATGTAATTTGAGTAGCTAGCATTGGGGACTATAATAACGTAGAGTATTTGCTATGGTTTGGAATCTCAATTTTGGATATTTTAACTCAAGATAATTATTATTAAGTGATAGATATCCTTGCTATCTAAAATGGAATAGAATTATTATTCTATTATAATTCTGCATCTATGATTTATTCCGCATGTATACTTAGTACGTGTGAACCGTTTTAGTGGACTTGGTCCAATCACACATATGGTTGGCCAATTAAGGGTCGGGCTTTGGAAGCTCGAACTTAGCTCGTGTTGTGACGTTCTCGCTCTCTCTCACTCTTTTATTAAAAAAAAAAAAGACTCTGATTTTCGGCGAGTGAAAAAGGGTGGGGCGTTACACAGTAGTGCTCCCTTACAATCCTGTGGCACATAGACCCGACCTCTAAACATGAGACCTTGTCCAGGATGCAGTTTCCAGTCTTGCATTACTATCTCTCCAGTAGATAGTTTGGCCCATATCTCTACCACTTCTGGATCTGACCTTTGTGCATGTTCAATCTGGGATATTGTTAGTGCCTCGGGTTGTCGAGTCAACTATTTGTCAAGTTCATGACTCAGGAGAAGCCTTGCCTTGAAGAGAGAAGCTCAAGACTCAAAACTCAAGTGTTGGTTGAAGTATGAAGACTCAACGGATCAACACATATATGGCAATCACGAAAAGTAATTGGCGACCTTAGGTTGAACCCAAACCCGAGGAACCATCCCTAGGCTTAGACATCATATCTGGAAAAGCAGCCAAGCCTAAAAGTGTTTGACACCAAGAACCCATTTGGAAATGTGTAAACAAACTGTCAGGGATAACACATTATCTAGGCGAGCCCGCCATTGACGGCATAGGACCGGTTGTGCTGATACGACCACTTGCTACATATCCAATAACCCATCGGTCACAACGACTTGTCGGAGGGACTTAGCCATAATCCAAACTGTCATTTATAGTCAAGCTCAGGACTATCAAATCGTCTGGCGACAGCCATTTGTGTGGTATAGCACGAGCCGTCGGTCATACGATAATTCGCCAGGACATGGCAATATTACATTGGGCACACGATGTAACACCCCGGATTTTTAAGTTAGCAATATATATGAATTTGCCCATTTAAATTGTGAATTAACGGATATGGACCTTAGATAGGTAAAATGTTGGGTCAATTGCCGAATTAAGACCCAACGGATATGTATAAGGTCCAATTTAAAATAAATGGGTAAGATGTGTTTAATTGGGTCAAGGTTGTTATTTGGGTCAAAATGCCCAATTGGGACCCAATGGGTCATGGTTGACTTGGTTGACCACCAAGTGAGTTCAAGCCTAATTAAATTGGGCTGAATTGAGTTGGAAGGGAATCAAGTGATTAATTTGATTTTAAGTGAGTTAAGTGAGTCGGGTTTAAAAGAATTAAAATTGAGTTATGGTGAGTTGAGTGGAAGTCAATGGGACCTCCATCTTAATGGGTGAAGTGTGAAGATGAAGGAGTCTTGGTTGTTTCAAAAACCCAAGTCAAACCTAAGGTTACAGGTTGGACATGGGAGTTTCATCTCATGGATGAAACCCCCACTTGGATCATTAATGGAGAGATGAGGAGTTTCTTCTTTCAAATTCAAACCAAGGGTACACGTTGGAGGGGGAGTTTCATCTCATAGATGAGACCCCCAAATGGCATTAATGGGAGATGAATGATTTTAGTGGTGGTTACACAAGATAAACAAGGCACACCGTTGGAGCCTTGGGAGTTTCATCTCATGGATGAAACCCCCAAGTGGAGCACTAAGGAGGGAAGTCAATGAAATAGGAGTTACACAAAAGGCTTTACCAAAAGGCATCACCTTTGGCACTCCATTAGAACAAAACAAGTTTGGTTTCCATTCACTCTCTCCCTCTCCCTCTTGGCTGTTTCTCCCTCTCAACCCTCTCTTGGCTGGACCACTCCTCAAGACAAAGGCTTAGGAAAATTTTTGATTTCAAGCTATCACTCAAGGCCGAACTCTCTCTCTCTCTCTCTCTCAAGTCTCACTCTCGGCCAAAGGACATGAAAGAAGGAGGAAGAGGCTAAAGAAGGAAAGAATCGCAAGAACAAGTCGATGCGAAGGAAAACCAGAGGAGTCGCGAACCGGTATGTATTTTGAAGATTTTTAATAAAGTAAGGAAATATGGTCAAAGGCAATGGCCGAACCCTAGTCATGTCATGGCTAAGGACCTTCATATGAATAAAAAGGGGTAGATGAGGTTTGGCCATGATGTGTGGCCGGACCCCATCAAGGTTAGGATCATGGCTATTGGATTTAAAGAGAAAATGAGGAACCATAGGGTTCAGCCATGGTGTATGGCCGAACCCCACGGAAGAAGATTTAATGGATGTATCATTTTGTTTTAATGGAAAGGATGAACCATAGGGTTCGGCCATGCATGGAAGGACATTAGTTATTTTGAATGGATTTTTAAGGATGAAAAACATAGATGTGTGTGTAGATTTTAAAAGGTTTAAAGGACTTAAGTGGAGGTATGTATGAGAACCATAAAGAATTGAAAAGAAGGGCACAAACCAAAGGGCGCGGTTCGGCCATGTTGTATGCCGAACCCCACCAAGGAACATTTATGGACTTAGGGTTTTCGTAGATGTTGAACTTATGTGGATTGATTTTAATGGCTTTCAAAACATGAAAATTGTAGATGCATGTTAAGGATTTTAAAGGGCTTTAAAAGAAGGAATGCTAATCATTTTAAAATGGTGTTAAAATGATAATTGGTGAAAGAACCATGGACCTAGGTTCAGCCATGGTGTATGGCCGAACCCCATGGAAGGTTGTTGATGTTTTTAAAAGGTTTAAGATGGAAATCATGTTGATGGACTTGGGGTAGTAAATGATGACCTAAGGATATGAGTAAACCCCCATGAAGGGACTTGTTTATGGACTTAAAAATGGTAATGAACTCAAAGGAGAAAATGGAATTTAGACATCATAGGGTTCGGCCATGGTGTATGGCCGAACCCATGAACCGTTTATGGGTCATTCATGGACCAATCATGTTAGATGAATGACTGTAAGGAAAGGGAAATAATGGCAATGTTGTAAATATAGGCTAAAATGAAAGATCATGGGTTCGGCCATGGTGTATGGCTGAACCCATGAGGAATGTTTTTATGGACTTAGGTGGTTACCAAGTTTAGATGATTAAGTTAAAGGATCAAAAAACTCAAAAAGGGACCAAAATCAAGTGGGTGAGGTTCGGCCATGTTGTATGGCCGAACCCCACAAAGGTGTATTTTATGGTCTTAGACATTATTGTAAATCAAATGGGACATGTGATTGATTGGTTGACATGTATAAGGTAACGGGACCTCACTAGGGTGCACGATCATGAGCAGTTTTCGGACGTGAATGCAAGGACACTGTAACGCCTGCCCCTTTTCACTATGCTTAATTGACTTAAAATCAGAGTCTATTTTTTTTTTTTAAATAAAAGTGACAAAGGGCCCGGGACGTCACGACGCGAGTTAAGTCCGAGCTTCTAAAGCCCGGCCCTTAACTGGCCAACCCTACGTGTGCGTGGAACCTAAGTCCACGAGAACGGTTCACACGTAGAAAGTAAGCTCGAGGAATTATAACTTAATGCGGAATTATAATAGAGTCTATCCTACCAATTTTAGATAGCAAGGAAGATTACACTACTTAAATTACTAAAATACCTCAAATCATAATGTCCAAAAGTAAAGTCCAAACCATAGCAAGAAATAAATTATTACAGTCTAACGAGTTAAGTTACTCAAATTACATTTCCAAAATAAATCTAAGTAAATTAACTAGCCCGCTTCCCCAAGTTCTGCGCTTGGCTCCCGTCGCATCCTTCCTTTCCGCCATCCCCTGCGTCATCAGCTAAGGTGGAAGTAGGGCGTTAGACAACGCGCCCAGTAGGACTTCGAGTAGGGCCAACACATGGATTAGTGATAACAAGCACATAGGTAATAATATAATAAAAACCATAAAATGAATGCCATGCCATGGGTGTCATATGTCATGAGTCCCACCCATCATCCATACCATCGTTGTGCCATGTCCCTCTTGATGGAAAAGCCTCATCAAGATATGATCAACACTAGGCATCCCCCTTGATGGTAAAGCCTCGTCAAGGTATCCCCATGTGTGCTTCTCAGTCGCCCCGACGGAGCATGGACTCCGGTTATATCTCATAGTACCCCTCTTGATGGATGAAACACATCAAGATATCCCCATGTTTGTTTCTCAGTCTCCCCGACGAGCATGGACTCTCCGGTTCCATTATTTTCCCGCCCATGCCATGCATGAGATGTAAATGCAATATGCTATGTAATATATAATTCATAGCCTTAAAACCCATCTTAAAACAATCACATGATTACCAAAATAAATCAAGAAAACAATCGTATAATACATAATCCATGGCTTACAATAAGGTAGGAATCCTACCGAATACCGACTAACGTTCCTTTACGTTTTCCGTCTACAAATCCGGTCACCGATCGCGCACCGTTTGATGTCCGGTACCTTATTACATGTCAATAATCATCCCATGTTTTATCCATGATTAAGTCCTAACACATGCCTTAGTGGGGTTCAGCCATACACCATGGCCGAACCTCACTACTAGGTTTGTGGGCCCCATTTAATCCATTAATCCTTTAATTATGTGAGTCTAAAAATAGCAACCTATGCTCCTTAAATCAGCAAATAAGATTATCATTTGGAGCCCCTTAAATCCACAAACATCCCCCATGGGGTTCGGCCATACCCATGGCCGAACCCATGGTTCTTCATTTTGGCCCATATTTACCATTTTGCCACTACTTCTTCCATGGTTAAGTTCTCATTTTATTTTTCCATTCTTAGGCCCATAATTGATCCATAATCTTGGATCCATTAACTCACCAATCATGAGATACAACCATTTAAAAATCAGCCATTAACTTAACCTAATTCCCATTAATTAATGCATATACATAGACCTTAATCTTAGCCCATCAATTGGTTCACAATTGGGTCATGGGTTCGGCCATACACCATGGCCGAACCCATGATGTTAATTTCCTTACTTCTCTTGGATCATTTACCACATTTTTTATCCATAAACTTAGATCCCTCAATGGCTCACCAATCATGTCATGGAATAATTAAAATCAGCCCCTTTAATTTAACCTAATCCCCATTAATTTAAACACATACATAACTCCAACTTAACCCATCAAATGGCTTGTAAATGGGTCATGGGTTCGGCCATACACCATGGCCGAACCCATGATGTCTTTTCTCCATTTTTCCTTGGATCCATTACAACACTTTAGATCCACCAATAGTCCTTTCTTGAGGGGGGCCCATAACATTTTTGGCCACCATTTAATCTAAGAAATGGATTCCATGATCACCTTTTATCCCTTAAAAATGTAAATTCTTGTTTGGAGATACTTACCAATCTGGCGGCTCCTCCGACTTTTCTTTCTCCTCTTGGATCCTTAGTCCTTCTCCTTTCTTCTTCCTCCTGATCTTCGGCCAAGATGTGCTTGATCAAAAGGAGATCATCAAGGTTTGGGTCGGCCAATGATGGAGTGGGTTTGGAGAGGGAAGGGAGGAGAGGATGAGAAAAATGTCTAAGTCTCCTTGGTCTTGAGGTGGTCGGCCTATGCTTGAGTTTCTCTTCCTTTCTTCTAAGTTTTCTTCTTCTTTCTCCTTTCATGGATCGGCCAAGAGAGGGGGAAGACGAGAGAGTGAGATGGAGTGGGTGGAGATGAGATGAAAACCCATCCCATCCCTTTGGTTTGCTTGTGCCACACTCCTCCATCATTTCCCTCCACCCACCAAGCATGGGCTTACATGCCTTAGTGGTGGTGGTTGGGACAAAAGCGCCACCAAGCCAACGTTTTGGTGCCTTGGATGGGGTGGTTTGGTCTTCCATCTTGACCATTTGACCATCATCATGGAGGGGTATGGGTCATCATGCTTTGGGGTGGTGATTGAGATGAAACCACCACCCTAAGCCCATGGTTTGTTTATGTTTCTTTAAGTGCTTTGGGTGGTTTCAATGAGATGAAACCACCCATTGACTTATCCCTTTGACTCCCAATTGGCCCAATTTGACTAACCTAATCATTTAATTAATTGGATCATCAACTTAGGTTAATTAATTCTTATTTAATCCATTTTAATCTCCTTGATTCTTCTCCATTAATCCACCCATGGTTGACCAAGTTAAGCATGGTGGCCGGCCCCACTAACTTCTAGCCTACCCGCCACCTCACTTGATGAGGTGGAGGTGCGTCCCATTGGGCCATGTCACCTAGGTTTTATAAATTCTAACTTAGGTGATTCACATTAATTAAATCAACTTAATTTAATTTGTTCCTCCTCAAATCCCTTTGACTTATCCATGGTTGACCAAGTCAACCAAGATGGTCGGCCCCACCTATGCCTTGGTCCACACGCCACCTCACTTGGTGAGGTGGAGGTGGGTCCACTTGGTTATGCCATCTTGATCATTTCATCACTAACTTAGGTGATTTAAACCAATTCAATCCATTCCCACTTATTGGATCACCATTGGGCCTATGGCCCACTTAAATTTATTTCCTACCTATTTACTTAGAGCTTAAATCATCTTGACCCATTGGGTGTCAAATGGGTATTGGGCCCAATTTGACCATCCTTGGCCCAATTAATCATCATTGACCCAATTAAGTGAATTCATTCCAATCCATGGTCCATTGGACCATACTTGGACCATTGTCCAAATTTGATCCGTTTAACATCTATTCCATCAAATTTCCCAATTCCCATCATTAAAATAAATAATAGCCAACATATATATTGATTTAAAAATCCGGGCTATTACAATATAATCCTCTTTTGAAATTTCATCCCCAAAATTCGAGCGAAGTAGAGGTTCAAACAACTCATGCAAAACTCCGGATGAGTGGCTCTCATTCTAATTCAAGTTCCCAAGTGGCTTCCTCATTGCCATGTCGTTCCCATACCACCTTGACCAACTGAATAGCGAGGTTCCGCAGCACTCTTTGTTCTCTCCGATCACTCTGATCGCTTCTCCACATATCACGTCTTTTGCACATCGACGTCTTACACACTCAGGACATGTAACACCCTGGAATTTCAAAGTTATCAGTTTATGTGAAAATATTCATATTTACGGAATTGCCATTGTGATAAAAATTGATTGGAATTTAAATGGGTCAATGGCTCAATCGAGACCCAAAGGATGATAGTTGGTTTACAAAACAAATAAATGGGTAAGATAAATTTAAACGGGTCAAGAATCATATTTGGGTCAGATTTTGATAAATGGGTCAAAATGGCTAGATGGGACCCAATGGGTCGTGTGAATGGCATGATTAACCATGGATTGAGTTCAAGCTTAGTAAATTTAAGTTTATTAATTACTTGAGTTTGGTTTGAGTTGAAATGAATGGTTGGTTTAGTTAAGTTGAATTTATTAGTTAAGTTAAATTAAATGAGTGACTTAGGTTGGGTGAGTTGAATAAATGAGTTGAATGAATATGTATTTTTAATGTAAGTGAGTGAAGTGTGTGAATGGGAGGAGAAGTGGTTTAAATTCCAACTTTGAGCAAGAAAAACGTTGGTGCATGGGGAGAAATTACCATGCATGTAACCCCCATTTAGGTGATGAATAAAATGGGAGTTACATTTTGAATGGGAGTTACTCTTGAAAACACAAAGGTTGCTAGGGACGTTGGCTGCATGCATGAGCAATTTCATGCATGTAACGGCTACCATGGAGATATGAGAATGATGGCTTTGAGAGTTACAAATGTATGAATGAAGGAGAATGAAGCACATGGGAGTTTCATTTGGTTGCATGGAAATTATGGCCTATGCATGAAACTCCAAAGATGGAGACAATTGGAGTTGCCGTTTCATGGAGTTACAAAAGGGGTCCTTGACTTTTCAAATTCAAAAAGGTTAGATTACACGTTGGAAAGGGCATGAGGGTTTATTCCATGCTTAAGTATTCAAAGAGACAACCAATGGAGGGAGGATGAAGCACATGGGAGTTTCATTTACATGTGAAACTCCCACATGCAAAATTAATGCAAAATGGATAGTGTGAGGAATGCACACAGCAAAACCGTTGGGAACCCTTGGTGTTTCATTTCATAGATGAAACCCCAAGGAACTTAAAGGATTCTAATTATGGAGAGATGAGTTACACAAGGGCTGAATTAACCTTGGACTGTTTTTTGATCAAGCAAAGGATTTTCACTCTCTCTATCTCTCTATCTCTCTTGGACGTCCTCTATCTTTCTAAAAACTAAGAGCAGTAGCTGGTTGTTAATCAGTCCTTGGTTTGATTCCTTTTCATCAAGACAAGTTCAGCAAAAAGAGAAGGAACAAGCGGGAGTAAAGATCAAGTGGAGGAGTCGCGGAAACGGTAGGTGTTCGATAAACTATGTTGTTTAATTAAGAAATATGATCCGGCTATTGGATGGCTGAATCTAACAAGTGTTAAATGTTGGTTAGAAGTACAAGAATGAGATCAAAAGATGGACCATAGGGTTCGGCCCATTGGATGGCCAAACCCCATGGAAATGATGGATTTGTTTAGATGGTTTTTGGAAATTAAAACCATACAAATTTGGGACTGTTTTTAGATGATTTTAAGTATGTGTTTTAAAAAGGTTAAAACATAAATAAGGAAGTTTGTTTTGGACAAAAATGAATGATCAAGAAGTTCAAAACCAAAGGTCATAGGGTTCGGCCACCATGGAGGGCCGAACCCCATGCAAATAATGGTATTGTTTTGATGTATTTGGAACAAATAAACCATGAAGTGATGGACTGTTTTGGGTTGTTATTTTAAGAAGTAAATACATGTTTTACAATGGTTAAAAAAACATGGATTAGGGTGCTGGTTTCAGACCTAAGATGAAGGACTAAATGTTCAAAATTAATCTCATGGTGTTCGGCCAATATACATGGCCGAACCCTATGAAATTGGGCTAATTTTGGAGGATTGTTTTGAAGGTTAAAAACCTGATTTAATATACAGTTATTACCTAGTTAATTAAGGTTTAAAAACAGTGAATGTAATCATTGGGTTCAGCCATGATAGAGGGCTGAACCCCATGTAAAACGGTGTGGGTTTTCATGTTGAGAACCCCATGGAAACCATGGAAACCATGAAAATCCATGGACTGTTTTGTAGAATAATTGGGTTAAGTTTATGATGAACATTAGGTATTATTTATATGCTTTGATTTAAGAATATATATGTTGTTTATGGAGTTAGTATGGGTAGGTAATCGGCCAATATGAATGATGGAAATTGAGAATAAAATCACATTGGTGAGGTTCGGCCATGTGTATGGCCGAACCCCACTAATGATAATTGTGGGACATAATTGTTGGTTTATATGAGGATATGGAGGGTTAAAGAAGGATCAAATTAGGTGATGAGGTTCAGCCATGTGTATGGCTGAACCCCACTAAAGATGGTTTTATGTTGGTGATGAAAGTTAGTTAATTTAGAGCAAAGGTTGGTCTCAATGGCACAATTGTAATTATGGCTGAAATGATCAAAAATAAAATGATCATATGATGGGATAAATGGGCTAAAACCAAAGTGGTAAGGTTCAGCCATAATGTATGGCCGAACCCTACTAAGGTTCGTTTAGAAGTTTGGGTAATTAGATAGGTTTTAATTAAATAAATGAATGACCAATGTTTTAATGGATGAGGTTCGGCTATGGCTTTGGCCGAACCCCATTAGGTGATTCTTGGAACATAAAGCTTTGCTGGAAATTAGGTGGATAAATGATTAAGTTGCTGCCATGTGCATAGGGTATTCGGATTTTTAGAACGGTGAGCGAGACGTGATCGGAAGACGGTCCAAAGGAAGGATCGAACAAAGTAAACTACAGTAGGTTTCCTACCTTGTTGTAACCACACAACTTATTCGCTGTTTTATGTTTATTTGAATAAGTTATTTGAATCAAATGTTATATTTACAAATGGCATGTTTGCATAGACATCTCATGCATAGCATGGGATGATGGGGAAGTAACCGGAGGCCACACTCCGTCGGGGCGTCCGAAAGACCATTGTGGGGTACCCTGATGATGAGAATCCCATCAGGAGGAATCCGGAGGCCACACTCCGTCGGGGCGTCCGAAAGACCACTGTGGGTTACCTTGACGATGAGAATCCCGTCAAGTGATGGCTATGTTGAATGGTGATGGGTGGGACTCATTACATGTTCATTTCATACATAGCATATTTTTATAGAATTTGTCACACTTATAACTATTATCCTATTTGCATGTTTTGACTAACCATGTGGTAGCCCTATTCGGAAACACTACTGGGCGCGTTGATCTAACGCCCTATCTATATCTTTAGTGGATGATGCAGGGAAAGGAAAGAACGTGGTTGGAGAAGAGGACCAAGTACGAAAACTTGGGCGATTTGAATGATTGCAATAGACTATGAACGGATTATTTATGGATTTGTTAGTTGATTTATTTGGAACAATGTAATTTGTTAAATTAGATGTTGGCATGTAATAAGTAGTTAAGTAGATGCTATGGTTGGATTTATTTGAATGGTTTGGAATGAATAGTAGACTAAGGTTATATAATAATTTTGGAAAATAAATAAGGTACTTTGCTATCTAAAATGGAAATTGGATTAATCATAGGTTCTATTATAACCTCAGTTAGATCTAGGCTAAGTTAATTCCGCTAGATAAATATGTACCATGTGCGGATCAGTTTTATGACTTAGTTCATACGCACATGGGCTTGGCCAGTTAAGGGTCGGATTTAGAGATCCGAACTTAACTCGCGTCGTGACATTCCGCCCCGATCACTTATTGATTATTATTATTTAAAAAAAAAAAAAAAAACTCTGAAAATTAGAGTGAAAAGGGCGGGGTGTTACAGTTGGTATCAGAGCGAAACGGGAAGTTGAATCTTCCGAAGTAAGATTAAGACGGTTTCATGTCTCACTGACGGATAAGAATCCCAACTGACCGACTCTTCGGAGTCCGCTGACTGGGGGCCGGATTAATTTACTTCGTGGACTCAGACTGAACAAATCAATCTGAGAACAACAGTGAAAGATAGCAAAAGTACATTATTATAATTCATCTATCAAACGTAGCAAAATAGGATATACATTCCCAATACTCCCCAATTGAGAAAAACAAACATAGGGAATTTAGAGACTCTCCCCTCAAAAACAAAAAAAATCAAGTTTGCTTATTTGGAAATCTCCCCAAAATTGTGAAAAATACAAACTATATGAGGAAACTAAGTCAATAATGTTTTATGACTTAGGGAAATGGCTCCAAAGAAAAGATCCCTCAGAATCAGAAAGGGAAGGAAAAGGTGTTGCAAATCACGCAACATGAGAAAGTGTTATCACAACACGAAAAATCTGTGCATGAGAAGGAGCCGTCTATACATGAGAAAGAGGTAACCCAACCTGATGGGAGCAACTGTTCATGAAAAGTCTCACAATGAAGAATCACAGCACTCATGGAGGGAAGAAAAGGGGAGTGAGAATGCATCACAGAAGGAGGGAGAAGGAACAGTGGTGTACATATACCACATGTGCCACCTGAACTTCAGGGATTAGTCCAAGCAGTGGTAACCTCAGTACTCCAGCAACATATGAATGGGAGTGAAAGTTCCAGGGATGCCAGTGACCGTAGTATGGCACGAGAATTTCAACAACAGCGTCCTCCCTACTTCAAAGGGAAGGAAGGGGCTGTCGGAGCCGAGCACTGGCTAAAGAAGATCACTCAGATCTTAAAGTTACTTAAGATCTCGAGTCATGCTGACAGGATTTTACTGGCTACATCACAATTGATAGAAGATGCCGGTAAATGGTGGGAGGTGGTGGAGAAGCAGAGGGAACTCATACCAGCTAGGGAGAGGACGGCCATGACATGGAATGAGTTTTCAGCAACCTTTCTGGAACATTACTTTCCGGAGGAGAGAAGGAGCGACAGACGGAACTTTTTCTGTCCTTGGTACAGGGCTCTATGACGGTGGCAGAGTATCACCGTGAATTTCTCAGTTTATCCATTTATGCATTCTATATGGTGGACACAGAACTTCGCAAGGCAAGGAAGTTTGAGAGGGGTCTACGGCCAAACATCAGAGCCAAAGTGACCATATTTAAGTGCACCACATTGGCTGAGGTGGTCAGCAAGGCCACAATAGCAGAACAGGAGTTGAATGCAATAGTACGGTTTGACAACGTCGAGCTCCAAGTGGGAGGGGTGGGTTTCAGCCCAACAAGAGGTTCCGTCCGAACTTCAGTAGACCCTCACCATCTACTGGGTCCGCGGGGAGCTTTCGTCCCAACCAGCCCTCCCCATCTGCATCAGTCACCCAGTCATTCAAAGGGGTGAACAACTGTTTCCATGTAATCAGCCGGGTCACTTCAAGAGAGACTGTCCAAAGCTCAATAGGCTCTCATATTCCAGAGGATCTTTCCGTCCACCAGCTAGGCCAGCTAACTCCCGAGGAGGCAGGACATATAATCAGGCGGGACGGGCGCCTACTCCTACCGGATCTGGACGACTATTTGCTCTGGAACCTCCTGAGGATGTGGATCATTCTGTGATTCAAGGTATGGCCGTTGTCAATAGTTCTTATGCTTATGCATTGTTTGATTCTGGAGCATCGCACTCTTTTAATCTGCATCCTTTATAACTGCTACTGGAACACTAGTACAAAAGCTGTCCACCACACTCACAGTAGTATCCCCTGTCGGAGACACGTCTTTGGGACTCATATGCACGGCCATAGATACAGAACTCGCTGGACTCAGATTTGAGTTCAATTATTTGGTACTCGACATGACTGAGTACGATATTATATTTGGCATGGACTGGTTGGCTAGTTATGAAGCCAATATTGATTGTTATCGCCGAAGAGTGACATTTTGGTCACCCGAGGGAAGACAGTATATAGTTCGTGCCGACAAGCAAAGCAGATTGCAGGAAGGGTTGCATCACTTGGTGTTGAACAATATTGTCATCAACAAAGCACCAGTTACTGAACTTCCAGCAATTGTGAAAGAATTTGTTGATGTCTTTCCAAAAGAACTTCCTGGTATACCGCCTATGAGGGAGCTCAATTTTGAGATCAAGCTATATCCTGGTACCTCACCAGTGTCTCTACCCCATTATCGAATGGCACCAGCAGAAATGTCCGAGTTGAAGAAGCAGCTTGATGAATTACTCAGACTGGGTTGCATTCGGAACAGCACATCGTCATGGGGAGCTCCAGTGTTGTTCGTGAAAAAGAAGGATGGTTCACTTAGAATGTGTGTGGACTACCGGAAGTTAATCAGCTAACTGTCCGGAACAAGTATCCTCTACCCAGGATCGATGATTTATTCGATCAGTTGAGGGGATCCAGTCATTTTTCCAAGATTGATCTGATGTCCGGTTATCATCAAATCCGGGTCAAAGAGGAAGACATCGAGAAAACAGCTTTCAGAACACGGTATGGACTATTTGAATTTGTAGTCATGCCATTTGGGCTTACCAACGCACCGCTGTGTTCATGGACTTAATGAACAGAATATTTCGTCCATATTTGGATCGGTTTGTTATAGTGTTCATTGACGATATCCTGATCTATTCCAAGAGTCAGGAGGATCATGCTGAGCATCTTCGAATAGTATTGAACACCTTGAGACAGAACCAGCTGTATGCCAAAGCAAGCAAATGCGAATTTTGGCTACCTGAGGTCAAATTCTTAGGGCATGTTATAACAGCAGATGGTATAGCCGTTGATCCGGCTAAGGTGGCAGCAGTAAGTGAGTGGAAAGCACCAAAGAATGTCACCGAAATCCGTAGTTTTCTGGGTTTGGCTGGATATTATAGGAAGTTTATCATGGACTTCTCCAAAATTGCATCCCCATTGACTCGACTCACGCAGAAAGGAGTCAAATATGAATGGTCAGAGCTGTGCAATCAGAGATTTGAGGAGCTGAAAGAGAGACTTACAACTGCTCCTATTCTAGTTTTGCCGGAAAGAGGCAAAGGTTATGAAGTACAATGTGATGCATCAGGAGAGGGACTGGGATGTTCACTCATGCAACGTAATCGGGTGGTGGCATATGGTTCAAGACAACTAAAGATACATGAACGCCTCTACCCCACACATGATCTGGAATTAGCTGCGGTGGTCTTTGCTCTCAAAAGCTGGAGACACTATCTATATGGGGAGAAGTTTGAAGTATTTTCAGATCACAAGAGCTTGAAGTATTTATTTGATCAGAAAGAGCTCAACCTGAGGCAGCGCAGATGGATGGAATATCTGGCGGACTATGAATTTGCACTCCGATATCATCCGGGAAAGGCCAACAAAGTGGCGGATGCTCTCAGCCGCATGTCTCATGCATCAGTGGCATGTTTGATCAGGACTGAATGGGAGATGTTGAATTCCATTCGTGAGTTTAATCTATACATCACAAACCATGGGAGTATGTACAATTTGATCATACGATCCAACATGGCTACAAAGATTGAACAGGAGCAACGAACAGATCCGGAAATGGCTGAGACATGGGCCAAGATGTCTAATGGCGAGGTTGTACCGGATTGGGAATTACGACCAGGACAGGGTCTTATGTTCCGGGGTAGAATTTATGTGCCAAGAAGCTGCAGAAAAGAATTATGATAGAGGCACATCAGAGCAAGTTGTCCATTCATCCGGTAGCACAAAAATGTATCATGATTAAAAAGACATTATTGGTGGCATGGACTCAAGAAGGATGTTGCAGACTACGTGGCTCATTGTTTAACTTGTCAGCAGGTTAAGACGGAACATCAGAAGCCACCAGGGTTACTTAAACCCTTAGCAGTGCCGGAATGGAAATGGGAGCACATTTCCATGGACTTTGTGACGGGGTTGCCGAGGTCCTCGAAGGGCAATGACGCTATATGGGTTGTGGTAGACCGATTGACCAAGTCCGCGCATTTTATTCCTATCAAGATGACGGATTCATCAGAGACATTGGGTCGGAGATATATCAAAGATATCATCAGATTACATGGTATTCCACAGACTATAGTGTCTGATAGAGATGGCCGATTCACCGGCAGGGTATGGCAGAGCATGCAGTCGGCCATGGGAACCGATTACTTATTAGCACAGCATTCCATCCACAGACCGATGGACAATCGGAAAGAACAATACAAACGTTGGAGGACATGTTGAGGGCGTGCATGCTAGACTTCAAAGGTGGATGGGAGGATCATTTGCCATTGGTGGAATTTTCTTATAACAATAGCTACCAGGCAAGCCTCCAGATGGCACCATTCGAAGCTTTGTATGGTAGACCATGCAGGTCACCAGTGTGCTGGACCGAGGTCGGCGAACCTGCACTGATAGGACCTGAGTTGGTTGCAGAAACTACTGCACAGATCCAGTTGATACGTCAACATTTGTTGACCGCACAGAGTCGGCAAAAGAGTTATGCGGATAAAAGGAGGAGGTTTCTCGAATTTGAAGTGGGAGACATGGTATTCTTGAAGGTCTCGCCACGAAAAGGGCACATGAGATTTGGGAAGAAAGGAAAATTGTCGCCAAGATATGTGGGACCGTTTTCAATTATCAGAAGGATGGGAGATGTAGCCTATCAGTTGGCACTTCCTTCGCAATTGGCGTCTCTACGATGTATTCCATCTATGCTGAGGAAGTACAACCCTGATCCATCTCATGTTTTGAATGTGCAAGATATAGATGTGCAAAGCGACGTCACTTATGTCGAGAAGCCGGTTGGAATATTGGAAAGTGAGCAAAGGGTGTTGCGTAACCGAGCGATTCAGTTCGTCAAGGTGGTATGGGATCGACATGGTGTTGAGGAAGCCACTTGGGAATTAGAATCGGAGATGAGAACATCTCACCCTGAATTGTTTGTATGATTTACTTTGAAATCCTACTTCGTTCGATTTTCGGGACGAAAATTATAAAAAGATTATTGTATTGTAACACCCTGGAATTTCAAAGTTATCAGTTTATGTGAAAATATTCATATTTACGGAATTGCCATTGTGATAAAAATTGATTGGAATTTAAATGGGTCAATGGCTCAATCGAGACCCAAAGGATGATAGTTGGTTTACAAAACAAATAAATGGGTAAGATAAATTTAAACGGGTCAAGAATCATATTTGGGTCAGATTTTGATAAATGGGTCAAAATGGCTAGATGGGACCCAATGGGTCGTGTGAATGGCATGATTAACCATGGATTGAGTTCAAGCTTAGTAAATTTAAGTTTATTAATTACTTGAGTTTGGTTTGAGTTGAAATGAATGGTTGGTTTAGTTAAGTTGAATTTATTAGTTAAGTTAAATTAAATGAGTGACTTAGGTTGGGTGAGTTGAATAAATGAGTTGAATGAATATGTATTTTTAATGTAAGTGAGTGAAGTGTGTGAATGGGAGGAGAAGTGGTTTAAATTCCAACTTTGAGCAAGAAAAACGTTGGTGCATGGGGAGAAATTACCATGCATGTAACCCCCATTTAGGTGATGAATAAAATGGGAGTTACATTTTGAATGGGAGTTACTTCTTGAAAACACAAAGGTTGCTAGGGACGTTGGCTGCATGCATGAGCAATTTCATGCATGTAACGGCTACCATGGAGATATGAGAATGATGGCTTTGAGAGTTACAAATGTATGAATGAAGGAGAATGAAGCACATGGGAGTTTCATTTGGTTGCATGGAAATTATGGCCTATGCATGAAACTCCAAAGATGGAGACAATTGGAGTTGCCGTTTCATGGAGTTACAAAAGGGGTCCTTGACTTTTCAAATTCAAAAAGGTTAGATTACACGTTGGAAAGGGCATGAGGGTTTATTCCATGCTTAAGTATTCAAAGAGACAACCAATGGAGGGAGGATGAAGCACATGGGAGTTTCATTTACATGTGAAACTCCCACATGCAAAATTAATGCAAAATGGATAGTGTGAGGAATGCACACAGCAAAACCGTTGGGAACCCTTGGTGTTTCATTTCATAGATGAAACCCCAAGGAACTTAAAGGATTCTAATTATGGAGAGATGAGTTACACAAGGGCTGAATTAACCTTGGACTGTTTTTTGATCAAGCAAAGGATTTTCACTCTCTCTATCTCTCTATCTCTCTTGGACGTCCTCTATCTTTCTAAAAACTAAGAGCAGTAGCTGGTTGTTAATCAGTCCTTGGTTTGATTCCTTTTCATCAAGACAAGTTCAGCAAAAAGAGAAGGAACAAGCGGGAGTAAAGATCAAGTGGAGGAGTCGCGGAAACGGTAGGTGTTCGATAAACTATGTTGTTTAATTAAGAAATATGATCCGGCTATTGGATGGCTGAATCTAACAAGTGTTAAATGTTGGTTAGAAGTACAAGAATGAGATCAAAAGATGGACCATAGGGTTCGGCCCATTGGATGGCCAAACCCCATGGAAATGATGGATTTGTTTAGATGGTTTTTGGAAATTAAAACCATACAAATTTGGGACTGTTTTTAGATGATTTTAAGTATGTGTTTTAAAAAGGTTAAAACATAAATAAGGAAGTTTGTTTTGGACAAAAATGAATGATCAAGAAGTTCAAAACCAAAGGTCATAGGGTTCGGCCACCATGGAGGGCCGAACCCCATGCAAATAATGGTATTGTTTTGATGTATTTGGAACAAATAAACCATGAAGTGATGGACTGTTTTGGGTTGTTATTTTAAGAAGTAAATACATGTTTACAATGGTTAAAAAACATGGATTAGGGTGCTGGTTTCAGACCTAAGATGAAGGACTAAATGTTCAAAATTAATCTCATGGTGTTCGGCCAATATACATGGCCGAACCCTATGAAATTGGGCTAATTTTGGAGGATTGTTTTGAAGGTTAAAAACCTGATTTAAATATACAGTTATTACCTAGTTAATTAAGGTTTAAAAACAGTGAATGTAATCATTGGGTTCAGCCATGATAGAGGGCTGAACCCCATGTAAAACGGTGTGGGTTTTCATGTTGAGAACCCCATGGAAACCATGGAAACCATGAAAATCCATGGACTGTTTTGTAGAATAATTGGGTTAAGTTTATGATGAACATTAGGTATTATTTATATGCTTTGATTTAAGAATAATATATGTTGTTTATGGAGTTAGTATGGGTAGGTAATCGGCCAATATGAATGATGGAAATTGAGAATAAAATCACATTGGTGAGGTTCGGCCATGTGTATGGCCGAACCCCACTAATGATAATTGTGGGACATAATTGTTGGTTTATATGAGGATATGGAGGGTTAAAGAAGGATCAAATTAGGTGATGAGGTTCAGCCATGTGTATGGCTGAACCCCACTAAAGATGGTTTTATGTATGGTGATGAAAGTTAGTTAATTTAGAGCAAAGGTTGGTCTCAATGGCACAATTGTAATTATGGCTGAAATGATCAAAAATAAAATGATCATATGATGGGATAAATGGGCTAAAACCAAAGTGGTAAGGTTCAGCCATAATGTATGGCCGAACCCTACTAAGGTTCGTTTAGAAGTTTGGGTAATTAGATAGGTTTTAATTAAATAAATGAATGACCAATGTTTTAATGGATGAGGTTCGGCTATGGCTTTGGCCGAACCCCATTAGGTGATTCTTGGAACATAAAGCTTTGCTGGAAATTAGGTGGATAAATGATTAAGTTGCTGCCATGTGCATAGGGTATTCGGATTTTTAGAACGGTGAGCGAGACGTGATCGGAAGACGGTCCAAAGGAAGGATCGAACAAAGTAAACTACAGTAGGTTTCCTACCTTGTTGTAACCACACAACTTATTCGCTGTTTTATGTTTATTTGAATAAGTTATTTGAATCAAATGTTATATTTACAAATGGCATGTTTGCATAGACATCTCATGCATAGCATGGGATGATGGGGAAGTAACCGGAGGCCACACTCCGTCGGGGCGTCCGAAAGACCATTGTGGGGTACCCTGATGATGAGAATCCCATCAGGAGGAATCCGGAGGCCACACTCCGTCGGGGCGTCCGAAAGACCACTGTGGGTTACCTTGACGATGAGAATCCCGTCAAGTGATGGCTATGTTGAATGGTGATGGGTGGGACTCATTACATGTTCATTTCATACATAGCATATTTTTATAGAATTTGTCACACTTATAACTATTATCCTATTTGCATGTTTTGACTAACCATGTGGTAGCCCTATTCGGAAACACTACTGGGCGCGTTGATCTAACGCCCTATCTATATCTTTAGTGGATGATGCAGGGAAAGGAAAGAACGTGGTTGGAGAAGAGGACCAAGTACGAAAACTTGGGCGATTTGAATGATTGCAATAGACTATGAACGGATTATTTATGGATTTGTTAGTTGATTTATTTGGAACAATGTAATTTGTTAAATTAGATGTTGGCATGTAATAAGTAGTTAAGTAGATGCTATGGTTGGATTTATTTGAATGGTTTGGAATGAATAGTAGACTAAGGTTATATAATTTTGGAAAATAAATAAGGTACTTTGCTATCTAAAAATGGAAATTGGATTAATCATAGGTTCTATTATAACCTCAGTTAGATCTAGGCTAAGTTAATTCCGCTAGATAAATATGTACCATGTGCGGATCAGTTTTATGAACTTAGTTCATACGCACATGGGCTTGGCCAGTTAAGGGTCGGATTTAGAGATCCGAACTTAAACTCGCGTCGTGACATTCCGCCCCGATCACTTATTGATTATTATATTTAAAAAAATAAAATAAAATAAACTCTGAAGAGTGAAAAGGGCGGGGTGTTACAGGACATGTGAAGGATCGGGGTTGTACTTCCTCAACATGGACAAATGGAACACATCATGTAAAGATAATAACTGTGGAGGGAGTGCCAACTGATAAGCTACCACCCCCCACCCTCTTCAGGATTGGAAACGGTCCCACAAATCTAGGCGACAGTTTCCCCTTCTTCCCGAATCTCATGTGTCCCTTCCGTGGTGAGACTTTTAAGAACACCAAGTCTCCCACCTCAAACTCGAGGAACCTTCTCCTCTGTCGGCGTAGCTCTTCTGACGGCTCTGTGCAGTGAGTAGGTGTTGCCGTATCAATTTGATCTGCGCTGTAGCCTCCGCATCCAACTCCGATCCAATCAGTGCAGGCTCCCGGAAACGAAGGGAACGATGAGCATGATCGGAGCCAAGCATAGAGCTTGATGTGTTTAATTTATTTTGATTAAGTTACTTATGGACTTGTAGTTTGAGTAACTAGAATTCAGGCATGAATAACTTAGATATTTTGCCATGGTTTGATGGTTTATGTTGGATATTCTAGTTAAGATAGTTATGTTAAAGACTTGTACTACTTGCTATCTAAAATGGATAGAGTTAGGTTCTATTATAATCCGCAGTTCATATTTTATTCCGTATGTATATATATTATATATATATAATATATATATATATATATATATTATATATATATATATCTATATATATTATATAATATATATATATATATTAGTACGTGTGAACCGTATTCGTGGACTTAGTCCATGCACACATATGTTGGCCAGTTAAGGGTTGGGCTTAGTGCTCAGACTTAGCTCACGTCGTGACGTGCCTCTCTCTCACTCTTTTATTTAAAAAAAATAGACTCTGATTTTCCGAAGTAGTGAAAAGGGCAGGGCATTATAGTTGGTATCAA
>JAAGOE010000344.1:0-23383 GCA_013350335.1 Chimonanthus salicifolius
ATCTCTCAAGGAACTCAAGTTTCCAAGCCACGAAATGCTCCCATTTAAATTATTGTGGGACAGGTCTAGAACTTCAAGAGAGCGCATATTGGCAATACATGGGGAATTATGCCTTCAAGTGCATTGCTGCTAAGGTACAAGGAACGAAGTGCCCTCAATTCACATAATCCTGCAAAATAAATAAATTTCAATGGGCAATTATATAATTATATAATAACTACTAGCAAAAGATTTGCATGTTTGCAAAAAACTATTAAAATGTTTACTGTGGGATTTTATACGTAAAATCAAAGTCCAAATTTTAAAATTCTCAACCGAGTATAAAGAATGGAAAACAATTATTTACAAGGAAAAATTAACATGATAAGTTGAAAGGTAGAAAGTGGAGAGCTGAAATGACGGAATCCATGTTGGAGATACACTTTCTAACTGCAACAGGGATTATTTAAGAAACGGACATCATAAAGATTTGATAGGTTGGCCAAAGTGGAAAACTCCAACACCCCATCAAAATTGTTGTATTCAAGATTAATATCACTCAAGGACTCAAGTTTTGCAGCCACAAAATGCTCCCATTTAAATTATTGTGGGACAGGTCTCGAATTTCAAGAGAGCGCATATTGACAATATATGGGGGAATTATGCCTTCAAGTACAGAATGAATATGATTGACAAATATTTGAAAAAAAGTAAAGAAACCTAAGAACTCGTATAGAAGTTGGGTTTTCTTAGTTGAATTGAGGTGTTCTAGCTAACTAGATTATTTAGCAAAATATTTATTACAAAAGAATGTATAAGGAGTGGTGCAAGAGTCTTGTGCTTTTTTAAAAAAAAATATGTAAAGAATGAGAATATTTAAAATTGTTCCAACTATTAAGTCATTAAACTTATAAGATAAACCATTGAACTTTAGGCAAGCTTTTGACGAGAATCTCATACTACGGAAAACTAGTTGGCTTATGACACAGAGATGGATGCTAGAAGTAGCATTTCTTTAGAAAGATGAAAATGTTGATTTTGTTCTTATTGATTTACGAAAAACTTATTGAACGTAGCCAGACCAATAATTTTGCAAATACTGCATAATAAATGAATTCTAAAAAGGATATTTTGAGATATATAAAACATGTGAAAAAGACATTTGTGAGCTTAAAATTCAACTGATAGTTATTTAAGTATATCTTTAATCTATATAGTCATATTTTTATTTTTTGTAATAAGTTTTTTTAAAAAAAACCGGTATCAAATGCAAAATAAACCGATTTTAATCAGACGCCTTAAATAAAAATAATCGGACTGAAGCTTTTGTCAGTGAAGCTTGTGAACACCGTATAGAAAATCCAATTCTAAAATTCCAATGCTAGAGGTACACTCTAATTTTATTCTTAGAGAACCTTTATATATTGGTAAAAGAGCTACAATTGGTTATGCAAAAGTAAATTTCTACTTTTTTTTTCTCGTTTAAGTGGGATGGATGGAGTAAAAAGAAAAAAAATTATATTTTTGAATTTTTTTGGATAATATTTTCTTAAATAAGGGTGCTAAGTGCAAGATTTTAAAAGTGTCAAATTAAAATCTTATAGATAAAAATATTGTCAGAATGAAAAATTGTTGTTTGGTGTTAGAAACTGAAAATTGTATTGCTCAAAGTGTATTACGTCTCTATATATAGACTCTAGCTGACCCTAGAGCTATTAGACTTAAACTCAAATTCTAATCTAAATCAAATACATCTCTAGATTAACCCAAGCTTAATACTAGAATTCTAATTATATTCAACATTCCCCTTTAAGCTTAAGTGGCTCACCACTTTGAGTTTACAATTATTGAACTAAAGACAGAAAAGAAACAAATAACTAGATAATCTAATGATCGAAGGACGCCATCTATGGAGCATATCTGTATCTGATCAACCGTGAACAAGTGCCAACGAAGCTAAAAGCTTAAACAAAATGCAAAGGGTGTTGCCGTTGACCGAACTTACTCCAACTCTCCCTCCTTCCACTAGCTGCCCAAAGGATCTAATGAAAAGGCCGAAACTCACTTGCAAAAAGTTATAGACGATTGCCAAGATCAATTGACAATGCCACCAATACTTAATGTCAATGCTTATACCACTACCAATTCCAATTCTAATGCCAAAGAAGAGACAGCAAAGTGCGAGAAGGCTATAAATCAAATCCTCCAAATTATGGTTGCAAACGGAGGAGACAAGGTACACACGAATGCAAAGTGTACCAATGCAAATCAAATTGGTCGAAACCTAGAGACAAAGGCAAATGCAAAACTGGAACACAAAGGTAATAGGAAAATGCAAAACTGGAACACAAAGGTAATAGAAAATGCAAAACTGGAACACAAAGGTGATGGAGAGGTTGAAAAGGGATAGTTGTAAGGGTCAAAAGAAAGACAAAGAGGGCAAGCAAAATGAAATGAAATCTGAGGTGATGATGCAAATCAAGTTCGATATAGATCTAGGAAGAAGACAGAGACTAAGAGAAAGAGATTGCAAACACTAAGAGAAACAATGGGAAGAACCAATTGCATTCTCACAGACTAAAGTCAGATTCAAAGACAACACTAGATATCAAAACTCTCTTCTTCTTCTTCTCTTCTTTTTTGTTTTTTTGTGGGGACGGAAGCAAGAGACAGGAAGAACCAAAGTGGCAAAAACAGGCAATATACGAAAGCAGAAGGGGATGGAGGATTCAATTGGGCGTCTGCCACAAAACAAATCTGATAACACTACCAGTTCTCATCCATGGAGACTAACGGGTGCAGATCTGCAAAAGGCTGAACTGAGTCTGCAAGTGCAGTGATCGGGAAGTGATGAGACGGCAACAACAAAAAGAGGCGAAGAATTGAGCATAGCAGATCAAGAATTGTGCATCCAGGCAGTCCAGGATTGCACAGTTTAATTTTATTTTCTTCGACTCCAAACTCCAAAAGGAATCCATCAGTGCTCTCAGATCTCAATCTTCTCTCCTCCTTCAAAACAAAGAACCCAAATTGATGCTGTTGTAGGAGACCAAAGTCCGTCTCTGTGGACTACACTATGTGAGGTTTAAACAGCGCTACAAAGAGCTAACCGAAACTGCAGGAAACAGATGGGACGACTCTTTGATACAGGCAGTTCACGGAGAAGGAGGGGCGGCTGGTTGGTGGCTGCAGATCTGAGATTGGTTTGCAAAGGGTTCAGAGAGGCAAGAACATCGAGATCTGATTCTCAGATCGGAGGGATCTGAGATGCAAAAGAAACCAACGAGGTGCTGGGGACGAAAAGTGATCGTATGGCTGTCAAAAGAAAACACTGTAGCGAGATTCTGTTGTAAGAAAGACCAGGGACACCCTCCTTGAGAGATGAGAGGCGAGAAGATCCTGGTGTGGACGGAATCTGCTGTGGCAGTAGACAGCGAAGAAGGCAGCAGAGGAGAAGAAAGGCAGTGTGTTGCACTAGGTTCTGAGATGCAGAGGCTTCGAATCACAAGATAAACCGAGATTAAAACAGCAAGAGGCTGCGGAGACAAATCTGAACAGCAGGACGAGATCTGGGTGTGGCCGAA
Organism: Chimonanthus salicifolius; assembly: GCA_013350335.1. NCBI lineage: Eukaryota > Viridiplantae > Streptophyta > Magnoliopsida > Laurales > Calycanthaceae > Chimonanthus > Chimonanthus salicifolius. Next base: position 3,564 of record JAAGOE010000344.1, read on the forward strand.
CGATCGAAGCAATAGGCAGGAGAGAAGGTTGCAGGAGAGCCAACATTCAAAGATGCAGAGAGATCCGGTGAGATTTGCAGAAGCGGTGGGTGTATGCATCTGTAACTCAACCAATGTGGACGATATCTGGAACTCGTTTAAAGGGGTAGTGGCAAACAGATCAGATGATGGACGTGGCTGGCTATCTGCTCAGATCTGAGAAACAAGTTCTGGCTGTAGGCTCCAGGTTTTCAAACAAGAAGTGTCCAAGAGAGAGGTACTTCGATATTTCCACAGAGAGGAACAGGTGTCAAGGCAGACTTCAATCGGTCAAGGAAAGAGTGACGACGTGCAATGTGCTGCAAGATCCAGGCGAAGGTGGGGCTGTTGCTGCTGCGAGTGGTTGCAGGCGAAAGGGCGTGGGTGTCTGACAGCATAAAGAAATCAGATCTGGAACACGGTGATGGAGGTCTGATTCAAGGACTATGGGCGGTAACAGTAAATGGGAAGAAGATGGTGACGGTGAGGGCAGGAGGGCAAGACCAAACTATTGGCGATTCAGAGAAGATGGGTGACAACAACAACAGGGATGAAGGGACAAACGACTGCAACAACAAACATGTACGATGGCAAAAAGTCTAACTTGGAGGTCCCCTCCCCTGCGAGACGAGAGAAGAATGTCGAACGGTTTTCTCTTTCGAAACGAAAATTGAGAAAGGAAAGTAATTTATCACGTCTCATCTTAGAAAAGAATAAAGTAAGACCTCAATTAACCTAGCTTAAATAATAAAATCTTCCCATCTCAATTCTGTATTAAATTAATTCTTGCTAAATGTATAAAATAATAATTTTTAAAAAATCTTAAAGGCCCAACAAAATAAATTAATAATTGATAAATTACATAAAAAAAAAACAAATGAAAATTCATAATAGAGTATTCAGTAACTTTTTACTTTAACTACTTTTATTTTCTCAATTCAACTCTTTCTTAAAATATGCATCTAAGATTGTCTGTCTTTAATTGTATCTAAATTGAACTCAACCTCATCCTTTATTTTTTCAATGCATATACCACCTCTGGTATATTTTTTCCATGATTTATAAGTAGTTATTAAGATTACTATTGCTTGAAAGGACTCTTTTGGAGAAACAGCTGGTAAAATACAAGTGTCATCTTTTTTTTTAGAATCTCTTGGACTTTTATGTATAACTTTGACCACATCCATTGTTTTTGGATTTATAAGGCATACATGTACAAGTACTATAAACATAATACTCTCTCTAAATTAATAAATATTTAATTTATCGATAAATCAATAACCCCACTAAATAATAATTTCACTCGGTCCCAAGAGTATTATTTTATACAGGTTTTACTGTAATTTATATTACATTAAGGTGTATTACACATGTATATATATATCCTCTGGCCGACCCTAGGTCTAATACACCTAAACTCAAATTCTAATCTAATCTAAAGTCAAATACATCTCTAGATTAACCCAAACTTAATCCTAGAGTTCTAATTATATTCAAACATTTGGAAATTCTTATAAAATTTGATAAATTTAAATATTATTGTTTTGATTGGAAATCTAATAAAAATTAATTTTTTTGTTTAAAATTTTGATATTATTTCAGTTTTATTATTTTTAACTAAATATTTTACTAAAACTATATTATAGAAACGAAAATGGAACATTCAAATTTAGCCCAATCATTCTAATGAATTTGAGAACTTGAGAGCAATCATCCTGTTGAGTTGATAATTAAAATTAACCTACATTCATTTAATAGAAATTAAAAAACAATGTTGAACAATATTTGAAGTAGTGAATTTTTGTTTTTTATTACTATTCCAAAAATTGGTATAAATTATTTCCAAATTTCGCGATGATTAAACTTAAATAAAATATCTAAAAAACTACAATTTTTTACGTTCATGTTCATCCTTTGACACCCAAATAAAAACGAAAGTATTTCAGAGTAAATATATAAATATAGACCATGTCCAATTTAGATTGGACCAACTCGAACAATAACATGCAAAAGTTAGAAGAAAATATACAATTTTAGTCCATTGTTTTTTAAATTCAGCTATAATATTTAAATAGAAACTAAAAAATACTGAATAAAATCCAAATTCAAGCCACGTTCAAGAAAAGTTTGTGATCATATATAGTTGCAGCTCATTAGTAAACAGTATGTATAAATTTCTCCATTCTTAAGAAAACAAAAGTTATACAAAACATATAAATAAAATCATTAAAAAAAAAAAAAACACTTCAAAGTAATAGTGTCATTTTTTTAAGTTCATGTTCTCTTAGAGAACACAACAAATCTTCAAAACATGTGAAAGTCTCCCTATCTACACACTAGATAACTCGATGGAGATTGGCCCTGGGAACTCTTACTTTCTTAGGCAAATTCCTGACCATCACTCTACCCCTTTAGGTCAAGTAACAATGTCACTTGTTGGGACGAAAGAAAGAGAATAGTAAGAATAGAGAGAGAGGAACAAAGAGGAGTGAGTGAGATGTGGGGCAGACAAAGAATGGAGGGAGGGTACAAGTAGGAGACAAGACCAAATTTGCACCTCTCAAGCGTCCAAGCTATTGGTTTCTCGCATTATCTGAGTTTTTCTTTTTTTTTCCTTTATCTTTAAACAAACAACCCAAATTGAAAACGGTTGATTTTGTTTATTCAAAATATTGATCTCGTAAAATATTATAAGACCCTTCATTGTCAAAGTACTTTTATTACTGTTAGGTTTGACTTGACAATCTTTTACAATTTAACCTAATATTAACTCTCTTTTTTTCTATTTTATCTATGTTTTGTGAAACTTCCCTATGAATATATTACTTAAAATGGGAATGGTAGAAAGACATCTGAATGACAAAATCAATTCCTAGAATATATTTTTTTCTAGTTTTAGACATTTTGTTCATATTTTTCTTATTCTATGTGTGTTTTATGAAGATTTTGAGTTAAATCTATTTATATCATTAATTTCAATACTAAAATTTATTTTTATTGCAGCCATTTTATACAAATTTTTAAAACTATATAAATTATCATAATGGAGGATAAATAGATGAATATTATGTATTTGATAGACACTAAAGGCAAAGATTTCCGTATATGAAAAATAATCAGTCTCACATGTAATAAAATGCTCTTATGATGAGATCTGTAATACCTGATCTAGATTAGGCGTAGTTTAGCTTAATAAATCCTACTTAGATCGGTTAATCTCGAAGTTTATGATTAGGGTTTTAAGAAAAGCCCAGGTGTGGCCCAATCTGACCTCGAAAGTTCAGTGATCCAGCTCGTCCAGCTAGAGGGGCAAAATGGTAATTTACCGCTTATTGTTATTATTTTATAAATTGTGTTATTATGTGATTATTATTTGATTATTATTTTCCTTAGTCAAGGATTTCTATTTCTGATTTTAAAATAATTTTATTTTCAGAAAATAGTATTTAAAACCGGCCTTCAAGACCCCGAAAGGGGGGAATAAATATTTTAAATGATTTTCAAAACGAGATAAATTTTGAAACAAGTATAATGTGCTAGACCATTTTAGTATGGTCTAGTTTATTCTTTCAAACCCCAAATATGAGGACTTTAAATTGTTTTATTTAACACAAGTTAAATTAAGTAAATAGTGTTAAATTGTGGTTTTTATGTAAATCAATGGTTTTTAATGAGTTTTAAATTCTCCAAATTTTTATGGTGATTAGAGTTTTTAAAACCTAACTTATCTGTCAGGTTGGATTAAAATTTTCAAGCCTTAAGATATTGTTTTAGTAAAATAAGATTTTTATCTTTTAGGGGCCTATTTGCAAAACTGAAAATTTAGAGGACTGTTTTGCAACCAAAACCACCGAACAGTGGTTACACTGTTCGGGACGTCCACAGCAGCTGCATGCAGCGGCATGCAGTGGTCGAGGGCCTCCACCCTTTGATCAATTTTGCTATATATTTGGCCCTCCTCAGCTGGATTGAACTCCCAAAATTTTCTATCTCCCAATCTCAGTTTCAACTGTTGAAAACCAGTCGATCCCTCTCTGTCTGTTTTCCCAGTTTTTCCTTACCGTAAGTTTAAGAGGAAGTTTTTTCAAAAATTGGATTTTCAGCACAGGAACTCAAGTTAAGGTAACCACTGTGTTCCTCTTTCGATTTCATTCGGTTTAGAATCAAGAAAAACGAAATTTGGCCAAGTTTTGAGTGAGTAAAACCAGTTTGAAGTTTAAGAAAAATCATGGGTTTTCTTGTACCAGTGCGTTTTCGGTGTTAAAATCGGATGGCCTACTGAGCTATAAAACTTTAAATCACTCCCTATGGAAAGAGGACTCACTAAGGAGTCCATCTGATCGTTGGATGTGAAAATCGAACCAGGAAACCCATTGTTTCCGGATTCATTTCATGCAGTGTCTGCCCGTCACTGACTGCTGTTGAGACAGTGGAGGAAGACGACTCTCTGACAGTCCGAGAATCGAGCTTCGAACGGTCCGAGGGTCACACCCTTAGGACGGTGAGAGGAGCCCTTCGAACGTTCCGAGCTTCACCCGAAGCCCCAAAGCGTCCGAGGCAAGTTTAACTCGCCCTGATGTTCCGAGCCGAGTTTGGAAGGACCGAACCTCACTCGGACGATCCGAGCCTCTCTCGGCATGTTCCGAGACACACAGACCCACCGACACCAGTTTTTCAGGATTTTTCGATTTGGGAGGACCTTCGGATGATCCGAGACCCGATCTTCGGACGATCGAAGTTAAACCTAAGATCCGAAGTCAGTGATTAGTTTAGGCAGTGGTTCGGATGATCCGAAGCCACAGTACCTGGTTCCGAGGCAAGTTTCGAGGGACCCAATTTTTGAATGATCAATCTGGATTGTTAATGATGTAGTGATGTTATACCCCATTATTAAATTAAAAATGGGTACTAACCCTCTTCTCTTACTATATGTGTATATACTATTGTATTCACTTCCAGGCCGACTTTATTGGTCGGGCACTGAGTGACTTAACTTCCAGGCTGATGCTATATTTGTCGGGCACTGAGTGACCTTGAGGCCTTACTCAACATGTCAAATCTGGTTCTATCCAGAAGACAATCGAGAAGTGACCTGAGTATCTAGACTTAACTCAATAAGTCAATCTGGTCATGCCCAAAAGACAATATGAGTTTTGGACTGAGCACATTATGACTATATATTGTGGATTATTATAACTTAAAATGGTTAGAAACCAAATGGAAGACATAATTCCATTTACCTTGAAGATTTTTGGGGAAAACAAGTATGGTTTTGAAATACTATTTGTATGTATACATTTGATGCTATGTATGTTGACTTATGATTGATTGTGCACTTGTTTGCTTGTTGAACAGAGACCGCGATACCACACATTTTTTGAGGAAACTTAACTTTGAAGTAGGTGTAAACAGGTTTTTATAGAAATGGATCTTGAGCAATGAGTGGTCTCAGGTTTGATGAACCCACTCATGTGCCTAGACATGAAGCACTGTTGTAAGAAGTGCCTATGGTAATTGTGAAATGCTATTGATGTTGATCATATGAGATATGTAATACTGCTTCCACGTGCCCTTGACTATTGAACCAATATCGGCCATATATGTGAAATGATTTACGTCTACTGGACCATGGGTGCCGACAGTTGCTGACTTAAGGAGTGTCAGTATCGGCCATGTGAGGGCCGGAGACGTACTTGCAATGATGTATTTTGACAATTTCGAAACTTAATACAATGGTCTCAACGTAGTATGTAGGCGTTACGTTGGATGACAGCAGTAATGGAAAAGATGATGAAATGTGAAATGATGATGAGATATACTTGAATTTATTGTCAAGCATGAGATATTATTGCAACTGTTGATTATTTACTAACGTGATGTTACTTAAACTGCACTGTTATATTTCCTTCACTGAGCTAGTTAACTCACCCCACTCACCTTTCAAGAGATGAACCCGAGGAGGAGAACCCTCTGTTTGAAGCTTAGGATGGATAAGCTGCGACGTTGCTTTGGGATTCCCACTGAGGGCATACCCTTGTCTTTGCTTTTTGGTTCTTGGAACCGTTTGTGTTTGTAAAGTACCGAGTGTGGTACTTAATTTGTGTTAATGTGATATATTAAACTACCATGCGATTGTAGTTACTCTGATGTTTCAATGATAATTCGATGTTTGGAATTATATGTATTTGTGATTGTGTTTATTTCGAGTAGACTTATGGTATATGTTTGAGTCCACATGTTGAGATCATGTGTGACCTTTGGGCCTAACTGTTGATCCGGCCAAATTAAAATGCCTGAGTTAGTTTAGTTTCAAAAAAAAAATCAGTCTCGTTCCGCGCCCACCCTTTGGGTCGGGGAGTGACAAGATCTTTATATGAAGCCTACATATAATGATGGGGTTGATGGGTATAAATGGTCTATCTCTACATATTGTACTTATAAAGGTTTGATCAACCTCATTGAATGACATTAGTCATAATTCAATCTCATGCCTAGAGTCATTTAATCGAACCAATATTTTATAAATACCTGGAAGCTTGTGATCATCAATATTATTGTCACTTAGGTCCAATTCTTCAAGAGCAACCAATTTGCATAGACCTGTAATGGATAGGATAGATCATTTCAGTCACAAATTTAGTATAGAAGTTTCTATTTGATAGATGAAGCATCAATATAAAATACAAATGCTCAAGTCATTACTATATTTGCAGAAGTTAATTTATTTTCCTGTTTTATGAGATTGCTTTCATATGTACGAGCAACGCAAAGCTGTTAATGTATATTTACACCTTTCATTATAAAAGAGAAATGCTGAGATTAGCAAGTTTAGAATTGTTCTCTCTCTTTATTTCTGTTAATTTTACAACTCTATGGATTTGGCATAGTTTTTTTTACTTTCTTAAAGGCTAATTAATTTTAGTTTACGACATTACTATGGGAGTAGAAAAAGGAGCATTTCTTTGCACATAAAACATCTTCCAGTATAAATAAAGAAAGATGGAGAGTATGATTGAATAAACAAATCTATTGGATTTGAAAGGAGACGGCAACAACAAAAAGAGGTGAAGAATTGAGCATAGCAGATCAAGAATTGTGCATCCAGGCAGTTCAGGATGATTGCACAGTTAATTTTATTTTCTTCTGACTCCAAACTCCTAAAGGAATCCATCAGTGCTCTCAGATCTCAATCTTCTCTCCTCCTTCAAAACAAAGAACCCAAATTGATGCTGTTGTAGGAGACCAAAGTCCGTCTCTGTGGACTACACTATGTGAGGTTTAAACAGTGCTAAAGGGCTAACCGAAACTGCAGGAAACAGATGGGACGACTCTTTGATACAGATTTCACGAAGAAGGAGGGGCGGCTGGTTGGTGGCTGGCAGATCTGAGATTGGTTTGCAAAAGGGTTCAGAGAGGCAAGAACATCGAGATCTGATTCTCAGATCGGAGGGATCTGAGATGCAAAAGAGAAACCAACGAGGTGCTGGGGACGAAAAGTGATCGTATGGTTGTCGAAAGGAAAACACTGTAGCGAGATTCTGTTGTAAGAAAGACCAGGACACCCTCCTTGAGAGACGAGAGGCGAGAAGATCCTGGTGTGGACGGAATCTGCTGTGGCAGTAGACAAGCGAAGAAGGCAGCAGAGGAGCAGAAAGGCAGTGTGTTGCACTAGGTTCTGAGATGCTGAGGTTTCGAATCACAAGATAAACAAAGATTTAAACAGCAAGAGGCTGCGGATACAAATCTGAACAGCAGGACGAGATCTGGGTGTGGCCGAACGATCGAAGCAATAGGCAGGAGAGAAAGGTTGCAGGAGAGCCAACATTCAAAGATGCAGAGAGATCCGGTGAGATTTGCAGAAGCGGTGGGTGTATGCATCTGTAACTCAACCAATGTGCACGAGATCTGGATCTCGTCCAAAGGGTAGTGGCAAACAGATCAGATGATGGACGTGGCTGGATATCTGCTCAGATCTGAGAAACAAGTTCTGGCTGTAGGCTCCAGGTTTTCAAACAAGAAGTGTCCAAGAGAGAGGTACTTCGATATTTCCACAGAGGAACAGGTGTCAAGGCAGACTTCAATCGGTCAAGGAAAGAGTGACGACGTGCAATGTGCTGCAAGATCCAGGTGACGGTGGGGCTGTTGCTGCTGCGAGTGGTTGCAGGCGAAAGGGCGTGGGTGTCTGACGGCATAACAGAAAATCAGATCTTGAACACGATGAGGGGCAGGAGGGCAAAACCCAACTATTGGCGATTCAGAGAAGATGGGTGACAGCAACAGGGATGAAGGGACAAACGACTGTAACAAACATGTACGATGGCAAAAAGTTGAACTTTGCGGTCTCCTCCCCTGCGAGACGAGAGAACATGATGTGGAACGGTTTTCTCTTTCGGACGAAAACAGAGAAAGGTAAGTAATTTAGCACATATCATCTTAGAAAAGAATAAAGTAAGACCTCAATTAACCTATCTTAAATAATAAAATCTTTCGATATCAATTCAGGTGAGTGTATTAAATTAATAATCTCATTAAATATTTAAGATAATAATTTTTTAAAATTCTTAAGAGCCCAACAAAATAAATTAATAATTGATAAATAACATAAAAATTAGCAAACGAAAATTCATAATACAGTATTAAGTAATTTTTTACTTTAACTACTTCTATTTTCTCAATTCAACTCTTTCTCAAAATATGCATCTTAAGATTGTCTGCCTTTTATTTGTACCTAAACTGAACTCAACCCTCTGGTATATTTTTTCCATGATTTATAAGTAGTTATTTAAGGTTACTACTACTTGAAAGGCCTCTTTTAGAGAAACAGTTAGAAAAACACCACTGTCATCTTTTTTTTAGAGTCTCTTGGACATCTATGTATTAATTTTTTACTACATCCATAGTTTTTGGATTTATAAGCCATACATGTACAAGTACTATAAACATAATACTCTCTCTAAATTAATAAATATTCATTTATCGACAAATCAATAACCCCACTAAAATAATAATTTCGCTTGGTCCCAAGAGTATTATTTTACAGGGGTTTTACTGTAATTTATATTACATTAAGGAGTATTACACATGTATATAAATCGCCTCTAGCAGACCCTAGGGTTATTACACTTAAACTCAAATTCTAATCTAATCTAAACTCAAATACATCTCTAGATTAACCCAAACTTAATCCTAGAATTCTAATTATATTCAACTATGGAAATTCTTATAAAATTTGATAAATTGAAATATTATTGTTTCGATTGGAAATCTAATACATTTTTTTTTAAAATTTTGATATAATTTGATTTTTATTAATTTTTAACTAAATCTTTTACTAAAACTATATTAGGAACGAAAATCGAACATTCAAATTTAGCCCAATCATTCTAATGAATTTGAGAACTTGAGAGCAATCACCCTGTTCAGTTGAATAATTAAAATTAACCTACATCCATTTAACAAAAATTGAAAAAAAATGTTGAACAAATTTGAAGTAGTGAATTTTTGTTTTTTATTTCTATTCCAAAAAAATGGTATAAATTATTTCCAAATTTGGTAATGACTAAACTTGAATAAAATATCTAAAAAACTACAATTTTTTAAGTTCATGTTCATCCTTTGACACCCAAATAAAAACAAAAGTATTTCAGAGTAAATATATAAATATAGACCATGTCCAATTTAGATTGGACCAACTCGATCAATAACATAAAAAAGTTAGAAAGCAAATATACAATTTTAGTCCATTGTTTTTTAAATTCATCTGTATTTAAAAAAAAGAATAAATCCAAATTCAAGCCACGTTCACCGAAATTAAAATTTGAAAAGTTTGTGATTAGTAAAAAGTAGTACAAATTTCTCTATTCTTAAGAAAGACAAAAGTTATAGAAAACATGAAAACAAAATCATAATCAAGTAATAGTGTCATTTTTTTTAAGTTCATATTCTCTTAGAGAACACAACAAATCTTCAAGACATGTGAAAGTCTCCCTACACACTAGATAACTCCACGGAGATTGGCCCTTTGGGGTGTAGTGAGAATCCAAATGAGAACTCTTGCTTCCTTAGGCAAATTCTTGATCATCACTCTAACCCCTTTAGGTCAAGTAACGGTGTCACTTGCCGGGGGACGAAAGAAAGAGAATACTAGAGAATAGAGAGAGAGGAACAAAGAGGAGTGAGTGAGACGTGGGGCAGACAAAGAATGGAGGGAGGGTGCAAGTAGGAGAGAAAACCAAATTTGCACTTCTCAAGCGTCCAAGCTAGTGGTTTTTCTTTTTAACTTTTTTTCTTGAAACAAACAACTCAAATTGAAAGCGGTTGATTTTGTTTATTCAAAATATTTGATCTCGTACTTCACTGTCAAAGTTCTTTTATTACTTTTAGGTTGTGACTTGACAATCTTTTACAATTTAACCTAATAGTAACTCTTTTTTTTTTTTCTATTTTATCTATTTTTTTGTGAAACTTCCCTATTTTCATATATTCACTTAACATGGGAATGGTAGAAAAGACATATGAATGACAAAATCAATTCCTAGAATATCTTTTTTTTCTAGTTTTAGACATTTTATTCATATTTTTCTTATTCTATGTGTTTTTATGAAGATTTTGAGTTAAATCTATTTATATCATTAATTTCAATACTAAAATTTAAAATTTATTTTTATTGCAGCCATTTTATACAAAATTTTAAAACTATATAAATTATCATAATGGAGGATAAATAGATGAATATTTTGTATTTGATAGACACTGAAGGTAAAGATTTCCATATATGAAAAATGATCAGTCTCACATGTAATAAATGTCAAATCTTACATAATTTGTATTTCATCTTTCTTGATTCTCATTACATTGAGAGAGTACAAATAAATAGGTAAGATTATCATCCCTATTTTTGGTATATTCTACAATCACGGCACAGATCATTTCCTACCTTGTAGGAAATGATTCTATTTTTCTGTCTACAGCTATACTTCCTATTTCTTAGGATTCTAACAGCTCACGCCAACACTCCTCCTCAAGTTGATGCATACAAGTCTCTGATGCGCAACTTGTTAAGTGAGTTGTGAAACTCTTTGCTTGATACCGCCTTTGTGAGTACGTCGGCTAGTTGCTCTTCAGACTTCACAAATGGAAATCGAATTATTTTCCCTTCCAAGTTCTCCTTGATAAAATGTCAATCCACTCCCACATGTTTTATGCGGTCATGTTGGACAGGGTCGTGAATATTGCGATAGCAGCTTTGTTGTCACAAAAGAGATCCATTTCTAAAGTAGGGGCGAAACCAAGTTCAGTAAGTAGTCTCTTGATCCAGAGTAGTTCACAAAGCCCTTTTGCCATTCCACGGGATTCTGTTTCGGTATTGGAAAGTGCGATCACCTTTGCTTCTTACTTCTCCATGTAACAAGATTCCCACCGACAAACATAGTAACCTGAAGTAGATTTTTTGTTTGAGATGTTTCCAGCCCAGTCTGCATCTGTGTAGCCATTAATTTTTAAATGGCTACTCTTTGAAAACATAAGACCCAACCCTTTCCAGGTGACGACTTCAAGGATCTTAGTATCCGGATTACAGCATCCATGTGATCTTCACTCGGATTATGATAATTGGCTAACTACGCTTACAGTGTATGCAATGTCTGGATGAGTGTGTGAGAGGTATATAAGTTTGCCAACTAACCTTTGGTACCTCCCTTTGTTCGTTTGCTTGATCTGAATATTCTCCAAGTCTGTGATTTTGAACAATTGGTGTATCCACTGGCTTGCACTCCAGCATTCCTGCCTCAGTTAATATGTCCAACACATACTTCCTTTGGGAAATAAATATTTCTTGTCTAGACCCTCCCAAGTTCTTTATCTCAAATTCGGTGGCCAATTCCTTCTGTAGTCTCGATATTTCTTCTTCATCATCTCCTGTGATAATCATGTCATCCACATAAACTATCAACACAGTTACCTTGCCCAATTTATGTTTTATGAATAGTGTATGATCAGAGTTGCTTTGCTTGAATCCGTATTTCCTCATTGCCATACTGAACCGACCAAACCATGCTCGAGGTGATTGTTTCAGTCCATATAGTGCTCGTTGTAGTTTGCACACAACTTTGGTCTCAGTGGATGTCGTGTATCCTGGAGGCAGGTCCATGTACACTTCTTCTTCAAGATCGCCGTGTAGAAAGGCGTTCTTTACATCAAATTGATGTAGTGGCCAGTCAAGGTTGGCTGCAAGAGATAACAGTATCCTTCCCATGCTCAGTTTCGTAACTGGTGAAAATGTTTCTTGGTAGTCAATATGTTTGTGTATAGCCTTTTGCCACCAGTCTTGCTTTATACTTTTTGATCGATCCATTTGCCTTGTGTTTGATGGAGAATACCCATTTGCATCCTACCGCTTTCTTCCCTTCCGGTAATGGAACTAAGGTCCATGTGTCGTTCTTTAGAAATGCCTCCATTTCTTTCTTTATTGCCTGAGTCCATTTCGAATCAGACAAGGCCTCCTGAATCCCATCTGGAACTTGACTTGAGGAAAGTACATGGACAAATACTCTGAGGGGTTTGGTTAATCTCCTGGTAGATACGTAGTTGGCAATTGGATACTTTGATCTTCGCTTTTCAGCATCAGGAGAGTATCTTTTCTATGGCTTGCCACGATTTTCCCTGAAAGGTAATGTGTATCCAACAGGAGTATTCAAGTTACTGATATCTGAATGTGTGTTAAGAGTGCTTACCTCAGGGATATTCTCAGGAGATGGGGTTGCAGGTACTGAGGAAGAGGGGGGGCTTGCATCGGAACCCACCAAGGCCTATTTTCATACCACCAGTCAGGATAACCAATTTTTTTAAAGCAATTGTCACTTGTGTGCCGTTGATTTCCACAATGGGAACATTTCGGTCCAAGAGGGGTATGTCCGCCAGGTCGTGACCGAGGGGTCACAGTGGGTCGTTCCGTGTGCTGGCTGGAGGCTGCTCCAGAAGATGAGGGGGTTGGGCTGAGTCGCAGCCCCTTGGTGGCCAGAACCACGCCAGAGGTCATGTCAGGATAGCCAGTGCTCATAACGGCCTGTCTGAGAGCCTCTCGGTGAACATGGGCATAGGCTTGCTCGATGGATGGAAATGGCCGCATCTGGAGGACATCGCTGCGGATGTTGTCAAGCCAGTCATCGAGCCCGTCGAGGAAGGTGTAGACGCGATCCTCCTGGAGCAGAGTATTGTAGTGATGGATGTCGGTGGGGCATTCCATCGAGTTCAGACGCCGGAAATCAATTTCTCGCCAGAACCCTTGCAGATCGCTGTAGAATTTCTCAAGGGAGCCGCCGGCTTGTCTCAGGCGAGCCACTCGTCGCCGGAGTTCGTAGACCTGGGATGTATCACTGCCATCAAAATAGGTCGTAGCAATAGCATCCCAGACAGATTTTGCAGTGGAAATCGGATGAAATTGCCGGTGATGGTCGGGTCCAAAGAGTTTATCAACCATCCTTTGACAATGGCATTATCAGTACGCCACTTTCGAAAAAATGGGTCTGCCTGCGGCGGTGGTGGATAGTCGTCGTTGATAAATCCCAGTTTGTCTTTGCCTGAGATGTACATCTCGAAAACTTGAGACCAAAGAGCATAGTTGGAACCATCCAACTTGATGCCGATCGCAGTGGTGGAGTTGTCGGTGGTCGGGGGCGTGGTCTGCACTTTGGATAGAGCTTCAGTCATTTGGTAGGTAAGAGTGGTGAGGATGGAATTTGAAGAGTCACCGGAAGTAGGGACACTGCCTGTACCGGTCATAGCTATGTATAAAAAAAAAAAGGCCAAGTTCCTCTGTTGCGTCGTTGGTTTCGTAAGAACCTCCTTTTTTTTTTTTTGAATGCCTCGAAGCCGATATTGTTCCTGCACCTGGGTTTTTTTCTCGTTGCAGGCTGACTGAGAGTTATGGGTTTTTTTTTTTTTTGTTCCACTCCTGGCCGCTCGCGGCGTTGGTTTTTCAGCCTGCTCCCCAAATCAACCGGAAGGGATCAGATTTGGGTTTGCATGGAGATGCTTTGCCCTCAGATCTCCGCCTCTCCTCTCCTCTCCTCTACGGATCTGGTGCTTGGTCACAGATCTGATCTGTATGTGCTGTCGGCGCACGACTCTGGTTTGCAATTGGGTCTCCGCTGGACCCCTTCCAGCACCTCTGATGCGTGACTGCTCTGCTGTGCCGGTCGGAGTAACAGTGATGCGCGCCTGCTCTGCTGCGCCGGTCGGAGTAACAGCGATAACCTCCGCAGGTTTTCTTGCTTAGAAACAACAAAAGGTAAAGGGAGCCTAGGATCGAATTCCTAATGCTCTGATACCATGTCAAATCTTACATAATTTGTATTTCATCTTTCTTGATTCTCATTACATTGAGAGAGTACAAATAAATAGGTAAGATTATCAGCTCTATTTTTGGTATATTCTACAATCACGGCACAGATCATTTCCTACCTTGTAGGAAATGATTCTATATTTCTGTCTACAGCTATACTTCCTATTTCTTAGGATTCTAACAATTCACGCCAACAATAAAGTGCTCTTATGATGAGAGCTTTATATGAAGCCTACATATGATCATGGGGTTGATGGGTATAAATGGTCTATCTCTACATATTGTACTTATAAAGGTTTGATCAATCTCATTGAATGACACTAGTCATAATTCAGTCTCATGTCTAGAGTCATTTAATCGAACCAATATTTTATAAATACCACATGCACACATGGATCTTTTAAACCCATCTAACCTTATTATCATAGGTAGACTCTACATAAAGCTCTTGCCAAAAAAGCACTTTATGTTATGCAATTGATCATTTCCATCTACATATCTTTTAGAAGAAAAATATTTATATTTGTGTGCCCATGTATATTCATTTGAGAATTGATAAGATAATATCTTCATACATGTAGAAGTTAAAAATTTGCCGCTTAACTTATTCCCACTCAGACGTAGCCATTGTAATTTTGTTAGGTTGCCTAAACACGTGTCAACCTTGTCATCATCAAAATTATTGTGACTTAGGTCCAAATGTTCAAGAGCGACCAATTTGCATAAACTTGTAATGGATAGGATAGATCATTTCAGTCACATATTCAGTATAGAAGTTTCTATTTGATGAATGAAGCATCAATATAAAATGCAAATGCTTAAGTCATTACTATATTTGCAAAAGTTAATTTATTTTCCTGTTTTATGAGATTGCTTTCATATTTTTTTTTTCAAATACTAGTAAGGCAAAGTTGTTAATGTACATTTACACCTTTCATTATAAATGAAAATGCTGAGATTAGTAAGTTTAGAATTGTTCTCTCTCTTTCTGTCTGTTAATTTTACAACTCTATGGACTTGGCGTAGTTTTTTTTTTTTTTCTTTCTTAAAAGGCCAATTAATTGTAGTTTACAACATTAATATGGGAGTAGAAAAAGGAGCATTTCTTTGTACATAAAACATCTTCCAATAAAATAAAGAAAGATGGAGACTATGATTAAATAACCAAATCTATTGGATTTGAAAGGATCACATATTAAATTCGAAACTTCACTATAGTATTATCAAAATAAAAAACTCAGAGAAGATCCGTGTCTACGTGTCGCATCAGAAAGTTTACGATCAGACAAGCAGCCGTTCGAGCAGGATGCAAATCCAAATCCGACCCACGGCAGGAAACAGAGGGCAATAGCTCGGTAGACCTGCAGATCTGGTCCAGAAAGATCGGGCTGAGACCGATCAGACAAGCAGTCGTTCGAGCGGGATGCAAATCCAAATTCGTCTCACAGACGAAGCAAAAGACCGGAGATGGAAATCCCGAAAAAAGAAAAAAAAAAGCCCGAGGCTAAGCATCTTCTGGCTGTGATGCCATGTAAAATTTAACATGGGATTTGATATCTCTATGTGTTATTGAGAGATGAAAACTTATCTCTTTGTATTAATAGACAATTACAAGAGATAAAAGGGGAAAGAATTTACAATTATAGTAAAAGGAATAGAAAATAAGAACACAATAAATTCCCTCAAATTAGACTCCTAATTTGAGGGAGGTCAACTCTAATAATTTCTCTCCTTTTCACTAGTGAAGACCATCTTCTTTTTTTGCCTATATATGTTGATAACATTACAAGATCATGTAAGTTTTGTATTTCTTTGTGTCCTGTCTATAAATGGTTTAAATTTTATTTTTTCCTAATTTGAATTTCACATTTTGCACTTACAAGTTACAACAACCATACCTGACATAGTAATGAAATTCCCTGGTAGACGGTTGTCGCTTAGATCAAGATATTCCAACATTGTCAGGCCATGTAGGTAAAATTGATCGTTCTCCAACACATTTTGGCTGAGATCTAACCATTTAAGTCGAGTCAATTTACGAAGCGCTGCAAAAAATAGAAAAAGGGTTTATACATTTGAACGTAAATTATGATGAAAAATCATAAAAAAAAAATATTGGAAATATATTCTCAACTAGTATTATTCCTATTGTTAGTGATGCTAATGGATATTCAACTGCAATCTAATTCCATATAGCTGAAAAATATGACTATAATCATATGACCCATCTATGGAAAAAGCTTAGAATACTTCTATTTTTCACTTCGTAGGTATTTCAATTGATGTATAAAGTTGTATTGGAATTGTCTAAACATCAACATTAAACATTGAGTGAGATCAAAATGTATCAGTGAAATATTACTGGAGCCTACAAACGCACGGTTGATCTTGAATTTTGGACAAGTTTGGCGGAATATAAGGCTGTATTTTCAGAAAGTTTTGACAAAAAATTTGGCGGTAATTTCAACTTAAAATTCCTAGTGAAAATTTCGTTAGAAATTTCATATGAAATTTTGGTTAAAATTTCTATTGAAATTTCAAAAAAATTGAGCTGAAATTTCGGTTGAAATTTATTCTGAATTTTCAGAAATCTTCATCTGAATTTCTGCTGAAATTTCAATTTAAAATTCAGAATTTTTCAGCTTAAATTTTGACTTCAATTTCAGAAATTTTCATCTGAAATTTTAGGCTGAAGCTTAGATTTTCTGAATTTGTCTTATATCGGTTGAGACATATAGGCAGACGTTTTTTATTCTCCTAGTTATATTTGCCTACTCCAATATAATCATCTTTTATATGATTCATGTTATCAGCTGATATGATATAAAATAGATAGACTAACACTCTCCAGTAAAATATTGACAATTAATACATTACCAGTTTTTTTAATGCAGATATTTGATATCGGTTTTCATATTGAGTTGATTTTAACACTTTTCCAATGAGACACCCTTTTTATTTGGAATTATTTAACGAAATATGAGAGCAGAGAGTGATGATTACCTTGTGGCATCCTCCATCCTCCAATCTGGTTCCTACCCAAATCTAGACTGAGTAGTTCCTCAAGTTGTGCAAACAATGAGGCATTCGGATACCATGTTACCAATTGTTCTTCTCTTACGCCTTCCAGGTCTATTTCAATCACTCTACCAGTAGACTTGTCACAAGTTACTTCATACCATTGGCAACAATCATCACCCTCCCAATTAGAAAGAGAGGATCCATTGGGAGAGTTAATGTCATCTTTAATCTTCAATAAAGCTTCTCTTTCAACGTTTAGGCATCCCTCAGAAACACCAAGACTGAAAGCCAAGAGAATGCTCATCATCCAACAAAACGCCATCTTTCAACGTCTTGAGTTTTGGCAGAAACAATTGCTTGCAGAGAGAGAGACTCTCCATAATGTTTTACCCTATTTAAGCTATTCAGAAAGAAAGAAAGAAAGAAAGAAAGAAGAGAAACAAAAAAAGTTACTTTTGGTCAACAGAGTCAAGTCTTCTGTCAATTCTTCTCCTTAACTTTTGACTGCAATGATCGTTTAATTTAGTGCACACGACGCTTTGATGTTACTTACAAATTCGGAAAAAATGTCTCTACACATCCATTTTCAGTTTTTAGAGTGAAATTACCATTCTGGCCCCATATTTTCACTCATTCGAACGAATTATCAGTTCATTTTGACATTCGTTCGAACGAATGGCCCACGTATAAATTCAATTCATTCAAACGATGGAGTAATTAATGTGCGTTACTCTTCACCCATTTGTTCGAATGAGCCGATTGTTCATTCGAACAATTGTGCAGTATGCATTACTGTAGATAAGGAAGATAGACCATTATTTTTTAAGCACTGTGTATTTCCAGAATTTCTCAAATTGAATATCCGAACTAATTACGTTAACCTGATAAAATACTTTAAAACTTAAGACTTTTGACACTCCCAAATGTGTTTTCGGCACAGCCTAAGAATACTTATTTGTAAAACAATGTATTTTAAGTATTTGGAGTGTTAAAAACCTTGAAGTCTTAAAGTATTTTTATCAGGTTATTAATTAGTCCGGATATTTAATTTGAGAAATTTTGAAAATACACAATGCTTAAAAAATAATTTAAAGTTTTAAAAAAAAAATTATTTAAATAATCAATACTGTTCACAGTTGTTTGAATGAACAAACGGCTCTTTCGAACTAATGGGTAAAAGTAACGCGCATTACTGTTCACTCTATTCGTTCGAATGAATTGATTTATACGTGGTTCATTCGTTCAAACAAATGATTCATTCGAACGAATGCTAAAACAACTGATAATTCGTTTGAATGAGTGAAAATATGGGGGCAGAATGATAATTTCACCCTAAAATCTGAAAATGAGTGTATAAATACAGTTTTTTTGGTGCCTATATGTCGTGCTGACGCTTTAAGTTTTAAACTTTAAAATTTAAGCAGTCATAGTCAATTAATCATATACATGTAAGCCCTCAAACACTCTCTTTGTTATCTTTCTAAGAAAGTCCATGTTCTCATGCATCACTACAATTTTATTTTTACCCATCAGTTAATAATTTGATATTTTCATGCATTACTTCCATTTAGGACCCATAAAAAAAAATGAAATAAAGCTATTAACATGAAACTTATAATAAAATTATCTTTAATCAAATTAAATAACTCATAATTTTAATATCATAACAATTTTGAAAATAATTTAAAACATATTAAAGCTTAAAGAGATTAAGAACATAGTTACATTAATTCAACTACGGTGATGTAGTGTGCCAGATATTCAAGCGTTAACTTTTTATAGACATATGACACCAGGCCAAATATCCAGAAAGGTGAAAAGTCAAAGATTAAAAGAATAATCTAAAGTTATTAAACTAAACATGTAAGCCCGTCACACACTCTCTTTGTTATCTTTCTACGATAGCCCATGTTCTCATGCATCACTACAATTTTATTTTTACCCATCAGTTAATAATTTGATACTTTGATGCATTACTTCCATTTAGGACCCATAAAAGTTATTGAAATAAAGCTATTAACGAAGTCTACTTTTTAACATGAGACTTATAAAATTATCTTTAATCAAATTAAATAACACATCATTTTAAAGATCATAATTTTTTTGAAAATAATTCAAAACTTGTAAAGTTTAGAGAAATTAAAAACATGATTATATTAATCCAATTAAGATGATTTTTATATCTCAGATATTCAAGCCTTAATTTTTATATTCCATATAAAGGTGCAAAGTTAAAAGTTAGAAGAATAATTTAAAGTTATTTGATGCAGGTATGGGATTTCAACAAATTCGATCGAGAATCCATCAAGACTCAATTGATTAAAATTGATGAGGTTATTCTCAAGATATACAATGGGACTCATGGTGGAAAGAGAGGACGTACTTCAAAGCATTGTGACAAATACCGTTCTCGGGATATTAACGCAATTGGTATAATGGA